>CM050527.1:6800000-6937500 GCA_027563665.1 Antrozous pallidus | reverse complement strand
GGACAAGGCGGTGGGGTTTGGGGGACAAGGCGGTGGGTGCCTGGGGGACTAGGCGGCGGGGGTCTGGGGGACTAGGCAGCGGGGGCCTGGGGGACTAGGTGGTGGGGGTCTGGGGGACTAGGTGGTGGGGGCTTGGGGGACAAGGCGGTGGGGGCCTGGGTTCTGGGGACAAGGCGGCGGGGGTCTGGGGGACAATTTGGTGGGGGCCTGGGGGACAAGGCCGTGGGGGGTCTGAGGCCTGGGGGACTAGGCGGCGGGGGTCTGGGGGACTAGGCAGCGGGGGCCTGGGGGACTAGGCGGCGGGGGTCTGGGGGACTAGGCGGTGGGGGCTTGGGGGACAAGGCGGGGGGGGCCTGGGTTCTGGGGACAAGGCGGCGGGGGTCTGGGGGACAATTTGGTGGGGGCCTGGGGGACAAGGCGGTGGGGGCCTGGGGCCTGGGGGACTAGGCAGTGGGGGCCTGGGGGACAAGGCGGTGGGGTTTGGGGGACAAGGCAGTGTGGGGCTGGGGACAAGTCTCCGGGGGAACATGGTGACTGACCAGATGCTGTTCCTCACACTGTTTCTGTCTGTCTCCCCTCCCAGAGTGTGGAGGCGTCCATGGGACAAGTCTCCTGGGTACTGAGCCGGGGAAAACGGGCTCCGGTGGTTTCTAGAAGAGCATGCCTGTGAGGAGTGGGCATGTGGGTACCCGGGTGGCATCCGGCCTCCAGGAAAGGTCGGGCCCACCGGACGGCTGCCCTGTCCGTCTGGGCGAGGCGGTTCGGGATGGGGGTTCCGCTCCCGCTTCTCTCTCGGCACCTGGAGGAGGGAGTAAACACAGCAATTTATTGTACGAGGCGGGTGGTTTGTGCAGCTTCAGTTCAGAGAAAAGGTTTAATTATCCCTGAACCCGAATACAAATTAATTAGCCTTCCACACGAGGAGGGCGAGGTCCCTGCTCTGTGGCCCGGATGTCACTGCGGATCCGAGGATGCTGGGGAGAGGTGGGCAGCGGAGCCGGAGTCCAGATTTGTCTGTGGTTGGAGCGCTGTCCCTGCCCGAGGCAGGCGCCCCGCTCTGAACTTGCTGGCACCAGTGGGGGCGGGGCAGGGGGAGATGTGGCGGCTCCTCCGAGGACCAGCAGCTCTGGATGGAGCTGACGTCCTCGTTGGGGTGGGCACCTCGTTCCCAGGTAGGTGCCCCCCACACTGGCTGCTTATGGAGAGCAAGGCCGGTTCCTCAGTTCTCCCACTCTTATCCCAGCTCCGAGTCAGGTAGGTAAGACCCAGCGTCTATTGCTAGAGGCTCAGGTGAAATCACTTTGCCGAAGCCATTCAACGAGTAAGTAAATGTGGGGGCAGGGCTCAATCCCGGGTCTGACGCCTGCCTGGTCTCAGTCGTTGGGCCAGGCTGCCTCCGCTGGCTCCGTACACGCCGCAGGAAAATTCTGGAACACGCCACTGGAGACCTAAGGTCAGGCCCCTTCTTTCTTTCATTTCCGCTTCCACTGAGGGGGATCCTTCTACCATGAGAACCCGAACTTCCTTTGCCGGCTGAGCCCCCGCGGGGGTCGTCTCCGAGAAGGGCCAGGAGCCTGGAGATGGCTGTCCAGCCCCCACCGGCCCCTGCCGTCCCCCCCACCTTTCCCCCCACCCCCACCCCGCTTGCCAAGGGCGGAAAGAACTGGGCCGAGAGCAAACACATCCTGCCCAAATCATGAAGCAGTAGGACAGCAGCAGTCTCCTGACCCGCCGGCGGGGCAACCCTCTCCACAGAACTGGGGCTCATTTGGGAAGATCCCTGCCTGGTGCACCGATAGAGCGTATTTCCCACGTCCGCCAGCTGCCCCCTTCATCAGCACTCAGACCCACCGGCAAGCCGATGGCGGGATGGATGCAGGGCAAGCCTGCTGGTTTCTTGGCGCTTCTCCCCTTCTTCACAAATAGTGCGCCGGTTTCTGCTCCGATCTCAGCATTTCTCTGCTGCTCTGTGGCTCACACACCCGATCTGCACACTCCTCCTGCCTCAGGGGGGACCCGGGTGGGCACTGGCCTGCTCCCCGGTCCCCTCCCTCAAGCTCCAGGTGCTCGGTGCCCACATTTGCCCAGTCTTCCCCGGACAGAGCCTGCCCTCCGTGGAGAAGGCGAGGCGCGCCCTGGAGCCGGTGGGTCTGTTATGTGTTCTGTTGCCAGCACACCATCTGCCTGTGGTGGGCGGAGGTTTCCTCCTCGTCCTCTCTGCCAGCGGGGGGGACAAGCTTCCGCTGCCCTCAGCATTCCCACCCGCTCGATCGCTCTGGGATGGAGCCCTGGCACTTCCTTACACGGGCCGGCATGCTTCGTTTACGCCCACGGTCACTGGCCCGATGTCCGTCTTCCGGTCTGTGCCAGCTAACGCGACCCACCTCCGTGGCACAGCCCCCTTTCCTCGTCCCTGGGAGTATTTGAACTTGGGACAACCAGCTGTGTCTTGAGTTCCTCAGCCACGGAGACCATGGTTACCGGAATGCCTGGGCAAGAGTAACGGCACCTCTTGTTTACAGAGCTGTGTACGTCACTGTAGGTTTAGGGCCTGGGTCACTGTTACTGTCTTTATTTTTTTACTTTTTAGGAAGAGGAAATAGATCTTTGTGCCACCCCAGGGCCCTTGGGGTGTCACAAAGTTATCTCTCAGTTAAATTCTTTTTTTAAAAATATATATTTGTATTGATTTCAGGGAGGGAGAGGGAGAGATAGAAACATCAATGATGAGAATCATTGACTAAGTGCCTTCTCCATGCCCCCTACGGGGGATCGAGCCCGCAGCCCAGGCATGTGCCCTTGACTGAATCGAACCCAGGACTTTTCAGTCCACAGGCCGATGCTCTATCCACTGAGCCAAACCAGCTAGGGCTGTCTTCATTTTATAGACAAGGACATGAGGTCTAAAGTCACGTAGGTGTGTTCTGGTGGAGCTGGATGGGTCTTGAGCCTAGGTCTTCGGCTCCAGCAGCCAAGTCCTCAGCCACATCCCTGAGCGCATGGCAGAGAAGGCAAACCCGGATCCGGGTCCCCAGAGGACCTACTGCAGCCTCAACATCATGGACATGACTAACAGCTTGCCTGGACAAAGGGCCTGGACTCGGAGGAGAGGGAAGGCAGTTCTCCAGATGAGACAGGAGCCGACGTCACAGGGTGAGAGGCTGCAACGAGATCATCCGTCCGCTCAGCAAATGCAGGCCAACCACCAGCCTGTCCTCCCGGAGCCCTCAGTGTTCCACAGGCGAGGACTTCATCCTTCTCAACTGGCTCCCCCGAAGGGGCCACCTCCCATCTCTGTGGGCCCAGAACTCTGCCGGCCCCTCAGGACAAGTGACCTTGAGCCTCACTGTTTCAGCAGCTACAATTCCTGGTCATCCTAAGCCTGTCCAGGCGCCCAAGCTCCGAGTTGGTGTCCCAAAGGAGTCTCACCTGTTTGCTCTTCGCTTAATAAGGCCTTTCGTCATCTCACTAAAGAGGCTAAACGCTGACCGCTGTGGAGAGAGTCACTGATTGGAGGAGAGGCTCTGGCTGTGGAGTCACTGACTGGAGGAGAGGCTCTGGGTGTGGAGTCACTGACTGGAGGAGAGGCTCTGGGTGTGGAGAGTCACTGATTGGAGGAGAGGCTCTGGCTGTGGAGCGAGTCACTGATTAGAGGAGAGGCTCTGGGTGTGGAGAGAGTCACTGACTGGAGGAGAGGCTCTGGCTGTGGAGAGAGTCACTGACTGGAGGAGAGGCTCTGGGTGTGGAGAGTCACTGACTGGAGGAGAGGCTCTGGGTGTGGAGAGAGTCACTGATTGGAGGAGAGGTTCTGGGTGTGGAGAGAGTCACTGATTGGAGGAGAGGCTCTGGGAGTGGAGAGAGTCACTGACTGGAGGAGAGGCTCTGGCTGTGGAGAGAGTCACTGACTGGAGGAGAGGCTCTGGGTGTGGAGAGAGTCACTGACTGGAGGAGAGGCTCTGGGTGTGGAGAGAGTCACTGACTGGAGGAGAGGCTCTGGGTGTGGAGAGTCACTGACTGGAGGAGAGGCTCTGGGTGTGGAGAGAGTCACTGACTGGAGGAGAGGCTCTGGGTGTGGAGAGAGTCACTGATTGGAGGAGAGGCTCTGGCTGTGGAGAGAGTCACTGACTGGAGGAGAGGCTCTGGGTGTGGAGAGAGTCACTGATTGGAGGAGAGGCTCTGGCTGTGGAGAGAGTCACTGACTGGGGGAGAGGCTCTGGGTGTGGAGAGAGTCACTGATTGGAGGAGAGGCTCTGGGTGTGGAGAGTCACTGACTGGAGGAGAGGCTCTGGGTGTGGAGAGAGTCACTGACTGGAGGAGAGGCTCTGGGTGTGGAGAGAGTCACTGACTGGAGGAGAGGCTCTGGGTGTGGAGAGTCACTGACTGGAGGAGAGGCTCTGGGTGTGGAGAGAGTCACTGACTGGAGGAGAGGCTCTGGCTGTGGAGAGAGTCACTGACTGGAGGAGAGGCTCTGGCTGTGGAGAGAGTCACTGACTGGAGGAGAGGCTCTGGGTGTGGAGAGTCACTGACTGGAGGAGAGGCTCTGGGTGTGGGGAGAGTCACTGACTGGAGGAGAGGCTCTGGGTGTGGGGAGAGTCACTGACTGGAGGAGAGGCTCTGGGTGTGGAGAGAGTCACTGACTGGAGGAGAGGCTCTGGGTGTGGAGAGAGTCACTGACTGGAGGAGAGGCTCTGGCTGTGGAGAGAGTCACTGACTGGAGGAGAGGCTCTGGGTGTGGAGAGTCACTGACTGGAGGAGAGGCTCTGGGTGTGGAGAGAGTCACTGATTGGAGGAGAGGCTCTGGGTGTGGAGAGAGTCACTGATTGGAGGAGAGGCTCTGGGTGTGGAGAGAGTCACTGATTGGAGGAGAGGCTCTGGGTGTGGAGAGAGTCACTGACTGGAGGAGAGGCTCTGGGTGTGGAGAGAGTCACTGACTGGAGGAGAGGCTCTGGGTGTGGAGAGAGTCACTGACTGGAGGAGAGGCTCTGGGTGTGGAGAGAGTCACTGACTGGAGGAGAGGCTCTGGGTGTGGAGAGAGTCACTGACTGGAGGAGAGGCTCTGGGTGTGGAGAGAGTCACTGACTGGAGGAGAGGCTCTGGGTGTGGAGAGTCACTGACTGGAGGAGAGGCTCTGGGTGTGGAGAGAGTCACTGACTGGAGGAGAGGCTGTGGCTGTGGAGAGAGTCACTGATTGGAGGAGAGGCTCTGGGTGTGGAGAGAGTCACTGATTGGAGGAGAGGCTCTGGGTGTGGAGAGAGTCACTGATTGGAGGAGAGGCTCTGGGTGTGGAGAGAGTCACTGATTGGAGGAGAGGCTCTGGGTGTGGAGAGAGTCACTGACTGGAGGAGAGGCTCTGGGTGTGGAGAGTCACTGACTGGAGGAGAGGCTCTGGGTGTGGAGAGTCACTGACTGGAGGAGAGGCTCTGGGTGTGGAGAGAGTCACTGACTGGAGGAGAGGCTCTGGGTGTGGAGAGTCACTGACTGGAGGAGAGGCTCTGGGTGTGGAGAGAGTCACTGACTGGAGGAGAGGCTCTGGGTGTGGAGAGTCACTGACTGGAGGAGAGGCTCTGGGTGTGGAGAGTCACTGACTGGAGGAGAGGCTCTGGGTGTGGAGAGAGTCACTGATTGGAGGAGAGGCTCTGGGTGTGGAGAGAGTCACTGACTGGAGGAGAGGCTCTGGGTGTGGAGAGAGTCACTGACTGGAGGAGAGGCTCTGGGTGTGGAGAGTCACTGACTGGAGGAGAGGCTCTGGGTGTGGAGAGAGTCACTGACTGGAGGAGATGCTCTGGGTGTGGAGAGTCACTGACTGGAGGAGAGGCTCTGGGTGTGGAGAGAGTCACTGATTGGAGGAGAGGCTCTGGCTGTGGAGAGAGTCACTGATTGGAGGAGAGGCTCTGGCTGTGGAGTCACTGACTGGAGGAGAGGCTCTGGGTGTGGAGAGTCACTGACTGGAGGAGAGGCTCTGGGTGTGGAGAGTCACTGATTGGAGGAGAGGCTCTGGGTGTGGAGAGAGTCACTGATTGGAGGAGAGGCTCTGGGTATGGAGAGAGTCACTGATTGGAGGAGAGGCTCTGGGTGTGGAGAGTCACTGATTGGAGGAGAGGCTCTGGGTGTGGAGAGAGTCACTGACTGGAGGAGAGGCTCTGGGTGTGGAGAGAGTCACTGATTGGAGGAGAGGCTCTGGCTGTGGAGAGAGTCACTGATTGGAGGAGAGGCTCTGGGTGTGGAGAGAGTCACTGATTGGAGGAGAGGCTCTGGGTGTGGAGAGAGTCACTGATTGGAGGAGAGGCTCTGGGTGTGGAGAGAGTCACTGATTGGAGGAGAGGCTCTGGGTGTGGAGAGTCACTGATTGGAGGAGAGGCTCTGGCTGTGGAGAGAGTCACTGATTGGAGGAGAGGCTCTGGGTGTGGAGAGAGTCACTGATTGGAGGAGAGGCTCTGGGTGTGGAGAGTCACTGATTGGAGGAGAGGCTCTGGGTGTGGAGAGTCACTGATTGGAGGAGAGGCTCTGGGTGTGGAGAGTCACTGACTGGAGGAAAGGCTCTGGGTGTGGAGAGAGTCACTGACTGGAGGAGAGGCTCTGGGTGTGGAGAGAGTCACTGACTGGAGGAGAGGCTCTGGGTGTGGAGAGAGTCACTGATTGGAGGAGAGGCTCTGTCCCGAAGTGGCTTCTCGGCTCTCGGGACTGAGTTTCGGAGCTGATGGTCCACCCTCGCTCCGTGTGGGTCTAGAAAAGAGATGAAAGCAAAGGAGCGGTTTCCGCCCAGCTGTACCCGCTCGAGGGCACTCGCAGCCTCACGGCCGCACCTGGGGGCACGGGGACGCCGGGCTCACGCGTCCTGGGCTGAGGTCAGTGTGCGCAGCGCTTTCTGAGTCGGGAATCTCGTTGGCAGGTGGCTTGGCATATGTCAGCATCATAACGAGACCGGTTGCTTTTCCGGTTAAAGCTCATCTGTGGCTCCGTGCAATCGGACCCCTGCCTGCCCCCCCCCCCACCCCCGCTTTGTACAACTCCTCCCTTCCTCCCTGCAGCCCTGCTGCCTCTTGAACCTTTTCTAGGCCAGCTGAGCTCCTCAGGCCTCAGGCCTCCATGTAGTCTGTTCCCTCGGCCCAGCATGCTCTTCCCCAAAGTGCTGCCTGGGGGCCCCCTCCTTTCAGACAGTTTAAATGTCGCTCAGGCGGTTCCTGCCCACGGTCCGCTCCCTGGCGGCACCTGTGTCCCCGCTTCAAGGACGTAACCACAGGCCGAGGTGCTTTTATGAATTCACTTCCCACTTACGGTCTCGCCCTTGTAGGATGTTGTGTGTCTGTGCATCCCCAGGTCTGACTTCAGCACCGGACACCGGAGGCATCGGAGCAGTTGTTGAATGAGTGAATGAATGGTTGACTGAATGAACGATTGGCAGGGAGCCTGACCTGTTCCCCCAACGGCCCCTCCCCCTGACACCCGCCTCCCCCGCAGGTACGGGGACATGGTGCCCAAGACCATCGCCGGGAAGATCTTCGGGTCCATCTGCTCCCTGAGCGGCGTGCTGGTCATCGCGCTCCCGGTGCCCGTCATCGTGTCCAACTTCAGCCGGATCTACCACCAGAACCAGAGAGCGGACAAGCGCCGGGCGCAGAAGGTACGGGGACCGGGCGGGTGGGCGGCCGCCGCCGGAACCCGGGAGAACCTGGCGTGGAGGCCGCCGGCTAACGGGAAGGTGGCCCTGGGTCCCTTCTTCCAGCCCCTCGTGCCCCAAAAGCCCTTTATCTCCTGGCCGTTCCGGACAATTCCCACGGCCCCGTGGCCCGCCCCTCCCACCGGGAGCTGCCGGCGGGCATCCCCGCTTTCGGGGCCGCAGCAGCTGGGCGGCCACAGGGACAAAGCGCATCTGCTGAGGAGGGTGCTCGGAAGAACATTCCGGGTCACTGGGTCGGGGGGAACAGCGGGTCCAGTCCCCCGGCCGCTGGGGGTGGAGGCCCAGCGCTGCCGTGAGCAGGAGCGGAGCCATGGCCCCAGGGACGTTCGGTGTGTCCAGGGGCCCCTCCAAGGCGGGCAGGGCAGGGCAGGAGAGCCCTCACTCGCCCGAGTGGGGAGACGGCCAGAGGCTGGGGCGCCCGGGCGGACGCTGCCCGTCCTGAGCGGCCAACTGGCGCCGGGCCGGGGAAGGTGCTGTCCCTGTCGGAGCACCTCACCTGGAGGGGGGACTCTGGCTACAGGGGCCAGCGCCCCGGTTGAAAGGCTCATTCATGGAGGCTGAGGTTGTGTGTCCTGGCATCGTTCTTGCTTTCCTTTCACTCCACAAACATATGCTGAGCACCTACTGTGTGCAGGCCCTGCACACCAGGGTGCCCCACGTGGTAGGGCCCGGCCTCAGGGGAGGAAGCGGGCCTGCAGGGGGTCTGTGTCCCAGTGGCATAAAGCCACAGGTCCAGGGAGCCAGCTGGGGACGGATGTGACTTAGAGGTAATAGCGCTTAATAAGCAGCACACGGACCACGTAATTTGTGGCCTGTGGCCTGTGCTGATGAGCCGTGGCTGATCTTGCTCGGGTGAGTCCTGGGGCCGGGCCCAAGCTGCTCTGTGCTGTCCCTGCCTCCTCCCAGCCCCATTTCCTACCTCTTCACCCGAGGTCAGGGCTCCCCTCCCCTGCCAGCCACCGCAGAAATGGTCTCCTGTGCCTTCCCAGGCAAGGGGCAGGAGCGCGGGGCCCACCTCCCCACAGCGGGAGCCGGAGCCCCAGTGGCCGGGACTGGGCCGACAGGGATGTGGCCAGCATGTGAGGCTGAAAGGAGTCCTCGGCTCCCCTAGAGCCGGGGCTGTCCCCCCCCTCCCCCAAGCAGCTCCCTTCCTTGGCGCCCCTCTGCCCCGCTTCCGGGAGCACCCGTCCACGCAGAGTGGAACAGAGGCCCTTTCCCCGTGGACTTCCTGGGCTCATCCTGTGACTAAATCGAGGCATCAGCGTTGACACCTTCCCCTCTGCCACCGCCTTCTGCCCTCCGCCCCTCCTCTCCCTGCCAGGCTCCCTCCGAAGCCAGAGTGAACGTTGGCAGCGTTTTCACTCCCCTCCAGGCTGGTCCCCCGGCCTTCCGCCTCTTCACCTCAGGCCGGGCTCCCTCAAGAGAAGGGCGAGGATGCAGAGGGCAGGGGAAGGAGAGGGGGATACTCCTGCTCAGAGGATCTGTGAGGCAAGAGGACGTTGTGGGGCGTGGAGGGGCAGAGAGGTCAGGGAGGCCGAGAGTTCCAGCCCAGGCCCCCGGCCTCAGGGGCCAGGGTCCTCCCTCCTCCCCGCTGCTGTGCTGGGTGATTGCTGAAACCGCTCCCCACGCTGGCGTGGGGCTTGGAGATCAGAGGACAGAGGGGACACACCTCCAGGTCCTCCCCATCTTTTTTACTAGAAATACTTATTGAGATAATAGACCCACAAGCACTTGTAAGATTGTCACAACCAGGGTGTGGACAGACACAACTGATCACGGGCTGTCCATCAATCGGCAGACTTCCCGCTGTGTGTTTTTTTTCCATGTATTTTATTGATTTTTTTACAGAGAGGAAGGGAGAGGGAAAGTCAGAAACATCGATGAGAGACATCGATCAGCTGCCTCCTGCACACCCTCTACTGGGGATGTGCCCGCAACCAAGGTCCATGCCCTTGACCGAAATCGAACCCAGGACCTTTCAGTCCGCAGGCCGACACTCTATCCACCGAGCCACACCGGTTTCGGCTCCCACTTTTGTTGTTGTTGGGGTGTGTGTGAGGTTGTCTACAGTGTTATCTCCTCTCGGTTTGTGCTTAGTCCCCACCCCTTTTTATAGCTACACCCTCCCACTCTAAAGCCTCCCACCCCAACCTCTGGAAATCCTGCGTGTCCTCCACTTACCAAATGTCCCCGCTGGGAAAGTCGGGGGAACGGCACACAGTGGGCAGCCTGACTGCGTGGGCTCCGCGGGTGTGTGCATCCAGGGGCTCCTTCTGCTGGCGGGGCGGCTCCCCTGGGGTGGAGGCACCGGCTGGTTTAACCATCGCCTGGGGGCGCCTGGGCCCAGGCCACTCTGGGTTCCCCTAGAGCAGCCTGCTGTGGCCGTCCAGTGCCGGTTCCTCTGGGACCCGTGCCTGAGGGCGGCTGCCTGTTCTCTCTGGGCTTTTCCATGTCTTCCTCTCCCCCCCCCCCCCTGCCTCCCCTGGGGCAGGACCCGGTCTCAGCCAGACAGCGGGAGGGCTCCCGGGACCGCACCCACGGTGGCCCGCACCCAGGCCCCTCCTCCCACCCGTCCCCACACCTGCTGGACGTGCGGCTTCCTGGGACCGGCAGCGTCTAGAAACCTGCCTGACAGGAGCCGAGATTCTGGGGAGAAGAGGGAGGTGCCGAAGGCCCGTTTGGCCTGGAAGTTGCAGATCTGAGCTGGTCTTGCTACCCATTTCCCCGAAACTAAGACAGTGTCTTATACTAGTTTTTGCTCCCAAAAATGCACTAGATCTTATTTTCGGGGGGATGCCTTATATTTCAGCAAGTAGGTCTTATTTTGGGGGGAGGTCTTACTTTCGGGGAAACAGGGTCATTCACTGCCTGATCCTGGTCAGTCACTTCCCCTCCCGTCTTCCACTTTTTTAATCCTCACCCAGGGACACGTTTTTATTGATTTGAGAAGGGGAGAGAGAGACACACACACCTCGGTGTGAGGGAAACATCGATCGGCTGCCTCCTGTACCACCCCGACCTGGGATCGAACTCACAACCTAGGAATGTGCCCCGACTGGATATCCAACCTGCAGCCCCGGTGGGTGCACGGGACAGCGCCCCACAGCCAAGCCGCCTGGCCGGGCGCTCCTTGTCTGTAAAGAGCCCAGATGACCTCACGGCCGAGCGGAGCGAGCCCCCGCGGCGGCTTTATTAACGGGTTTGACAGGTGTGGCCGCTGCCCGCAGGAGAGAGATGTGCGTGAGCCCCGCCCGATTGCAGGGCCGGTTTCTCTGTAGACGCGCGCAGACACATGTGAGGTGACAGTCTGCTCCTTTAACGCAGCCCAGGGTGCGGTACAATTAGGAGGGCCGCAGAGGAGAATCTTCCATCTCTGGAAGGCAATGGAGACAGACCCCGACACCAGGAAGCCGGGCGCTAAGGGGTGCGATCGAGTTCTAGAAGGCTGTGATGAGCTAAACGCAATCGGGGTTCCACATGCAACTCTCCGCTCCCAGTCCCCACCAGCCGCACCCCGACAAGGGCCTGGCTCGAATGGAGAAACTGGGGGAATGGCTGGAGCAGGACCCGGGCGGGGATCGTCCTGGGCCCGAATGGTCTGCTCAGAGAAGAGGGTTACTGCCCTCCTCTCCCCCCCAGGCCCTCTCGTCCTCCCTGCAGGGCAGCGAGCTGTCTGAGCAGTCAGAGGCAGACCCCCTCCCCCCAAGTTCTCGTCCTGGCCTCTTCCTTTCTAGAAGGCAGAAAGGGGGCTGCACGTTCCCTGCAGGGCCAGCTGGCCCGGCGCTTCCCAGGGAGCGAGGTGGGAGTTGTCTGGGGCAGCTGCTGGGGGGCGGGGGGGAGCGATGGGAACCCCAGTTTCCTGGGCTCCCTCCCGCTCAGGGGCCATGCTGAAGTTGCCTGTGGACTTTCCCAGAGGCAGGAGGCCCTATGCCCGGGGGGCTGGGGGTCGTGTCTGAAGAGCGCACTGGCTGGCCGCAGGGCTGTGGCCGATGCCCCTGGAAGGCGCGGGCTGCTGGCCATGAGAGCTGGCCCCCAGCGGAGTCGATAAAGGCCAGACACTCGGGAGGGAGGGCTTGGATGCGGTGTCTCTCCTGCCAGGATGACCCCTGGCTGCAGAGGCGAGTGGAGACCCCTGGGCACCCCATCCTGACAGCGTCAGGCCCGGGTCTGGACGGAGAACCCTCCTCCCGGAGCCCCTCCCGGGACAGCCCGGGCCGGCCTTGTCGGGCTCAGGGTGCTGACACGTCCCTGTCTCCGCCCGTCACAGAAGGCCCGCCTTGCCAGGATCCGTGTGGCCAAGACAGGCAGCTCCAACGCCTACCTGCACAGCAAGCGCAACGGGCTCCTCAACCAGGCTCTGGAGCTGATGGTCGGTGCCCGGGGGCCCCCCCGGCTGGGAGGATGGGGGGTCAGACTGGGGGACAGAGGGGATAGGAGGTGTGTGGGGGAGAGGGGGTGGGCTGGGAGGATGGGAGGGGTCAGACTGGGAGACAGAGGGGATAGGAGGTGTGTGGAGGAGAGGGGGTGGGCTGGGAGGATGGGGGGGTCAGACTGGGAGACAGAGGGGATAGGAGGTGTGTGGAGGAGAGGGGGTGGGCTGGGAGGATGGGGGGGTCAGACTGGGAGACAGGGGATAGGAGGTGTGTGGGGGAGAGGGGGTGGGCTGGGAGGATGGGGGGGTCAGACTGGGAGACAGAGGGGATAGGAGGTGTGTGGGGGAGAGGGGGTGGGCTGGGAGGATGGGGGGGTCAGACTGGGAGACAGAGGGGATAGGAGGTGTGGGGGGAAGGGGTGGGCTGGGAGGATGGGGGGGTCAGACTGGGAGACAGAGGGGATAGGAGGTGTGTGGGGGAGAGGGGGTGGGCGGGGAGGATGGGAGGGGTCAGATTGGGAGACAGAGGGGATAGGAGGTGTGTGGGGGAGAGGGGGTGGGCTGGGAGGATGGGGGGGTCAGACTGGGAGACAGAGGGGATAGGAGGTGTGTGGGGGAGAGGGGAGAGGGGGTGGGCTGGGAGGATGGGAGGGGTCAGACTGGGGGACAGAGGGGATAGGAGGTGTGTGGGGGAGAGGTGGGCTGGGAGGATGGGAGGGGTCAGACTGGGAGACAGAGGGGATAGGAGGTGTGTGGGGGAGAGGGGGTGGGCTGGGAGGATGGGGGGGTCAGACTGGGAGACAGGGGATAGGAGGTGTGTGGGGGAGAGGGGGTGGGCTGGGAGGATGGGGGGGTCAGACTGGGAGACAGAGGGGATAGGAGGTGTGTGGGGGAGAGGGGGTGGGCTGGGAGGATGGGGGGGTCAGACTGGGAGACAGAGGGGATAGGAGGTGTGGGGGGAAGGGGTGGGCTGGGAGGATGGGGGGGTCAGACTGGGAGACAGAGGGGATAGGAGGTGTGTGGGGGAGAGGGGGTGGGCTGGGAGGATGGGAGGGGTCAGATTGGGAGACAGAGGGGATAGGAGGTGTGTGGGGGAGAGGGGGTGGGCTGGGAGGATGGGGGGGTCAGACTGGGAGACAGAGGGGATAGGAGGTGTGTGGGGGAGAGGGGAGAGGGGGTGGGCTGGGAGGATGGGAGGGGTCAGACTGGGGGACAGAGGGGATAGGAGGTGTGTGGGGGAGAGGTGGGCTGGGAGGATGGGAGGGGTCAGACTGGGAGACAGAGGGGATAGGAGGTGTGTGGGGGAGAGGGGGTGGGCTGGGAGGATGGGGGGGTCAGACTGGGAGACAGAGGGGATAGGAGGTGTGTGGGGGAGAGGGGGTGGGCTGGGAGGAGGGGGGGGTCAGACTGGGAGACAGAGGGGATAGGAGGTGTGGGGGGAAGGGGTGGGCTGGGAGGATGGGGGGGTCAGACTGGGAGACAGAGGGGATAGGAGGTGTGTGGGGGAGAGGGGGTGGGCTGGGAGGATGGGGGGGTCAGACTGGGAGACAGAGGGGATAGGAGGTGTGGGGGGAAGGGGTGGGCTGGGAGGATGGGAGGGGTCAGATTGGGAGACAGAGGGGATAGGAGGTGTGTGGGGGAGAGGGGGTGGGCTGGGAGGATGGGAGGGGTCAGATTGGGAGACAGAGGGGATAGGAGGTGTGTGGGGGAGAGGGGGTGGGCTGGGAGGATGGGAGGGGTCAGACTGGGAGACAGAGGGGATAGGAGGTGTGGGGGGAAGGGGTGGGCTGGGAGGATGGGAGGGGTCAGACTGGGAGACAGGGGGGATAGGAGGTGTGGGGGGAGGGGGTGGGCTGGGAGGATGGGAGGGGTCAGACTGGGAGACAGAGGGGATAGGAGGTGTGGGGGGAGGGGGTGGGCTGGGAGGATGGGAGGGGTCAGACTGGGAGACAGAGGGGATAGGAGGTGTGTGGGGGAGAGGGGGTGGGCTGGGAGGATGGGAGGGGTCAGACTGGGAGACAGGGGGGATAGGAGGTGTGTGGGGGAGAGGGGAGAGGGGGTGGGCTGGGAGGATGGGAGGGGTCAGTACGGGCAATAGAGGGGATAGGTGTGCGGGGGAGGTGGAGGGGATGGTGGGCTTGTTTTCTCATGCAAGGAGCACCAGCACTCCCTCCCAAAGCCCCAGTTTTTTGTTTTGTTTTAATATATTTTTTACAGAGAGGAAGGGAGAGGGATAGGAAGCTAGAAACATCCATGAGAGAGAAACACCCATCAGCCGCCTCCTGCACACACCCTACTGGGGATGAGCCCGCAACCAAGGCACATGCCCTTGACCGGAATCGAACCCGGGACTCTCCAGTCCGCAGGCCGACACTCTATGCACTGAGCCAAACCGGTTTCGGCCACGAAGCCCCAGTTTGAACCCTGAGACGGACATGTTTCCACACTGTCCCCAGGCAGCAGCCCCCTGCACATACCCCCCCATGGGATTGTCCCCACCACCCCTAAACCAGCTGTAGCCCCAGGACCCCCCGCCCAAAGGCTGGCATGTGCTATGGTGACCCGACCACTTGGTCCACCCAGATTTCCCTAGTGCCCTCCCGCCTTAGGGGAAGCGAAGAGGGAGGGGAAGGCCGCAGCCCCACTCTCGCCTCTCGCCCCCCAGGGCACCCCCGAGGAGGAGCACGTGGGCAAGACCACCTCGCTGATCGAGAGCCAGCACCACCACCTGCTGCACTGCCTGGAGAAAACCACCGTGAGTCCCGGCCTCGCCCCGCGCCGGCCCCGGCCAGTCTGGGCCTCCCGAGTGGAGAGCAGTGATGTCTCTCACCCTCGGGAGGAGGCCCCGGAGCGGGCAGTCACCGCGGCCGCGCCCGGCCCCTCCCAGCCCGCACCTGTCCCCCTTCCGACGGGGGCTCTGACGGGCATCGTCCTCAAAGCCGGGCCCACCCCCGGGGCTCGGTGGCTGCCGCGTGGGCCCCTCTGCTCCCCACGCTCCTCTCGCCGCAGGAGACAGGGATCGAGGAGGTAGCGCCCGTATGTCCCTGAGCAGGGAGGATTGTGGCCACTCCCGCTGGGCACCTGCCACCCCGGGAGCGCCCTCTGGACAGTTTGCTGCTGACGGAGGCACGGGCCCGGGCGACGTGGTCGGCATGTGGAATGATGCCTGTGCCCACCAGACCCAAGGAAGGGCAGTGGGCACCCGGGACCCTTGGCAACAGAAGTGTTAGGAATGGCGGGGAGGGGGGAACCAGGGGAGACAGCCAGACCGAGGGGAACCCTCCTGGTCCTGAGCCTGCCCCGGAGCCGCAGGCGGGCCCAGCACAGGGAGGCAGCACCTTCCACCCCAAGGCCCCGTCGGGAACGGAGGTTAGGGGCTTACTGGGTGGCAGCTGCGCCCGGTGCGGACTGTCAGAAACGAGGGGGGGCAGGTGCCCGGACACCCGTTTGCAGGCTTGCAGACATTCCTTGGTGTCGGCCTGTCCCGTTCCCAGGCTTCTCCGCCTGAGCTTGCCAGAGGGACGGGCTGCCCCGACTGCCCTTTCCCAGTGCATGTGCCAGGCGGGGCGGGCGGGACTGTGGGTCTGAGGGCTGGAATGTTGGCTCTGGAGGATTTGGGGGCCCGGGGATGGAATGCTGAATCTGAGGGGCGAATGTTGGGTGGTGGGGGTGGGACCCTGCCATGAGAGATGGAATGCTGGATGCGGGAGGGTAGGAGAGGCAGAATGCGGGGTGGAAGGAATGAACTGGGGTTGGAGCAGGTCATGCTGGGGTCAAGGGCGGGGAATGTGGGGAGCAAGGGCTGGAATGCTGGGACCGAGAGACCGCGCGTCCTCTCCGAGCTTGGGAATGCCGGAATGCACCACCAAAGGAGTTTTATCTTCTGTTGGCATGTCGTCCCGCAGGGGTTGTCCTATCTTGTGGATGATCCCCTGTTGTCTGTGCGAACGTCCACCATCAAGGTATCACTTTTTAAAAATTAATCCGTGTGCTTTCTGAGTCTGTGGAGCCTCCTCCCCATGGCCTGGTTCTCTGCATGTGCTGCCGCCTCCCTCCGCTCCACTCGGCTTCTGTCTGTGAGCCACTGCTCCTTCCCGAGCCCCCGCAGCCTCCCCAGCTCCGGGGCCGCTGGCGCGGTCTCTGGACTGTGCTCTGCTCCCCGTCAGCCTGGCCGCACCGTCAGAGCGGAGACGTCCCGTCGCCTGGAGCCAACAGCCGTTTTCCGTTTCTCATTGCTCTTGGGCTTCAGCTCAGCCCATCTGATGGCCTTTAGTCAGGAGGCTGTTAGCAATCCCTTCCCACACTTACCCTTGACTTAGGGAACCCTGTGCCCCCAGGCATTCATGCCCCCTAATCAGGTGGGGGGGGGGGAACAGTAATAAAATTATAACCTGGCAGCCTGACCGCACTGGCCTTCGGGCACAAAGCCCTCCCAACTCTGAGTCATCGGTGCCTTTCTCAGCTTCGTCCAGGCCCCCCCAGGATTCCCGAGGCTCTTCCCCATTCGGTCCAGAAAAGAGAGCCTGGCCGACACCCCCCCCCCCCCGGCCCCCCAGCAGCGCCTCCTTCCCTGCCGCCCGGGGCCTGTGCGGAGCCACAAAGCCCTCCGGGCCGTACCCCGCTGGCGCCGAGCTGCAGGTGGCGAAGTCACCTCACCGAGGCTTAACGACAGCCCCTCCTTCCGCCTGACCCGGGGCCGCCCGGAGAACTGGCCCCCTTCCCTGGCTGTCCGTCTGCGCCCCAGGCAGCGGGGAGTCCCCTCCAGGCTGGGACAGAGACAGGCAGCCACCCCGAGTCTGGGGGCTCACCTCCCTCCCCTGCTTCCCCCAGAACCACGAGTTCATCGACGAGCAGATGTACGAGCAGAACTGCATGGAGAGCTCGCTGCAGAACTACCCGTCCACGCGGAGCCCCTCGCTGTCCAGCCACCAGGGCCTCACGACCACCTGCTGCTCCCGCCGCAGCAAGAAGACCACGCACCTGCCCAACTCCAGCCTGCCCGCCACCCGCCTGCGCAGCATGCAGGAGCTCAGCACCATCCACATCCAGGGCAGCGAGCAGCCCTCCCTCACCGCCAGGTGGGCCTGCGGCTCCCGAACCGGCAGCACCGCCTCCCGAGACCCCTCGCCCTCTGCCCCCTGACCTAATGCCCCTTCCCCTCCTTGTCCTTACAGGTTAACCCAAAGGCTCTTTGGGGGGGTCCTGTAGCAGGCTCAGGCTCAACGTCTGGGTAGATGCCAGAAAAAAAACCAACAAAACCCAAAAATCTACAAATGACCAGCCCAGCGAGAGTGAAACAGGAAATAATGTCTACACTCGTGTTCAACACGGCTCCCTTTCTCCACACGCATTCAGTCCAGCCCGCCCTCCGGGGGCCTGCCAGGGTTCGAACGCCCGAACGACAGGCAAACACCCACCGGAGGGAAGACCTCTCCTTTGAGTCCGAAGCCCAACAGCCAGGACTTCTTGCAGCTGTTGGTAGTTTAGGCCTAACGATGAGAATGAGTCATTCCGGGCTGAGGCCCCGAAGCAGAGTCAGAGGGAAGGTTCCCCCCCCCCCCGCCCCGTTCCGTAAGCCAGAGGTGTAGGGAGGGAGGGGTCAGGGGGGGCCACGAAGCTTTGGGACACTAGCAAGAGGCGCCATCCTCAACTCACTCTGCTACTTTTAATCACAGTCGCTCCAGCCTTAATCTGAAAGCAGACGACGGACTGAGACCAAACTGCAAAGCCTCCCAGATCACCACAGCCATCATCAGCATCCCCACGCCCCCAGCGCTGACCCCCGAGGGGGAGAGCCGGCCGCCCCCGGCCAGCCCGGGCGCCACCACGAACATTCCTGCCATCGCCAGCAACGTCGTCAAGGTCTCCGCCTTGTAAAACCAGTGGACGCAGGGCCGGCGTGGGCAGTGGGAGTGACGCGGGCTGGCACGTTGGTGGATGGCCACTGGACCACCCGACCCCTTCTCCCTGCCCCCCTGCCCCCTCCCCAGCACTGCACTCGTGCCTGGAAGGAACAGGAGCAGCAGAGGGGCCCCAGGGTCACTGGCGTGGACGCAGCCCGTGGCCCTGCCCCCCACCCCGGGGCCGGAGGAAGGGAGGGGGCGGGGAGGGGGTGGGAGCCAGAGGCGGGACAGGGCTGGAGGGGCGCCTCGGACCAGGTGATTGCCAGACAGGAAAACCCGAGACCAGGAGCAGCAGAGGCCCACTGACCCGCGCAAAACAGGAAGCAAATATAACACTGTGTACCTAAGCACCTTTTCAAGGCTCTTAATGGATAATATTTATTCAGGGGAAAGGTGACAACAAAACAACGGATTTTTGTTTTTCTCCAGGGACCCAGTACCTTTAAACCAAAACAACGCATTTTGTGAGGTTTGGTTTTTTTGTGTGTTTTTCTCTCCTTTTATAGCAAAAGCTTTTAGGCTAAGCAGCCAGTTATCGCTGAGTGCTCTCCCCATCCCCCCAGGAGGGAGAGGTCAGCTGAGCCTGGCCCCCATTGCCCGGCCGACCTGCACAGCTGCCGTGACCTGACCACACAGCGCCATGTCCCCTCCGTCTGTCCGCCCCTTGTCTCCGTCTCTGCTTCACCCCTGGCTGTCTGTCCGTTGTCCAGCGTCTGTCTCTACACGGACCCCAGTGGCCCCAGACACGCCGGGGAAGAGGGAGGAGGGACGCCCCCTGCGAGGACCCGGTGTTCAGTGTCCACGTCTGGCTCAGGAGGCGAGTGACCGGCGCTCTCACACCGGGATCCTGGCAATGGAAGCCACTGGCACATGGCGTGGTGCGTGCCCGTGCGGAGGCCAGGAGAGCAGGCCGCCGCCTGTGGCTCCCAGCCGCCACCGGGAGCTATGCCAGAGGCCCAGCTCACGTCCCTGCAGAGGGCAGCGTGCAGGGACCACACCGGCTGCCCCAACGTGTGAAAGCGGGAGGTTCTAGGTGACCCTTACCTGGTCTGAAAGGTCCTGAGCTCTGACGTCGTCAGGCCTGATGTCCCTGGACCCCGGAGTGGGGCGAGCCGGTGACCTCGAGAGGGAGTGAAGATTATCCTGGGAACCTGGCCGTGTTTCTGTCCTAGTGGCTCTGCAGTCCTCTCTATTCCCGACCCCCAGCGGCCCTACTGCATCCCCAGCCTGCACTGGGAGACAGCCGCTCTCAGGAGCTCCCCGGCCGTTCCCCAGCTGAGTGACTGGCTGGAACGAGGCCAGGAATCTGTCCGCCCGCCACGCTAAGTGCATTTCACTGGCCAGGAGGCTGAGAACACCTTGGGGGGCTTCCCTAAGACCCCAGGCCCTGCTCTAGTGACCCTGGACAGGTGGCAGAGAGAGCCTTCCACCTTATCTCCTTTGCTAACCTCGTCAACCACTGACCGAGTCCCTCCTCTGGCCCCAAGGATTTCCCCGGACACGAGAGTGGATGGTCTGGCCCTCTGAGCTTACGGTAAAGCAGGCAGGAAAGCTTTACGACGATGGGAATTCACGTACACACTCACCCAGAACACACCTGAGAACAGGTACCCAAACCCCATCACTTCTGTCAGCTCGGGGCTACAAACGAATCCCAGTGGTCCAGACACATCCGGGCAGGCAGAGGACCTGGCTGCCTCTGTTCAGAAAAGGGTGTTCTCTTTCGAAAGAACGGACAATGGGACAGAGGCAGACTATCTAGACATCCAAGTTTACATCCTGGGAATTGAGTGGGATACGGGATCGAGAGGCAAATAAGAACACTGTTGCTCACACGTCCACACTGCTTCAGAAAGGTCCTCACAGGGTCAGAGCAATGACTCACCCAACCCAGGGTGTCCCATCAGAAATTAACAATCCGATTTTAATAATCACATCCCAAATAATTTCCCATTTTTAGACCCTAATGAACTAAAACTTTGTGTTCCTCCAGTTTCATTTCCAAACCCCACATCTGCCAGTTTCTAGAAAGTTAGACCCTCCCTTCGCCCCCGCCCCCATGGCAGCCTTGGCCGGGTGAGACCCACTTGCCTCTGGTCCAAAAGAACTGAGTAAAGGGGCTCATCTCCTCTTACAACAGAGTCCAGGCTCACTGCCTGGCCCCAATGGCTTTCCGGTGCAATGACTTTGAGCTTTCACAGCTCATCAACCACTTCAGCGCATTAGCAGGTCCCGGGAACCACTGCCCCACTCAGCACAGAGAGGGTTAAAAAGAAACCAACTACTAGGCCATCTTCAGACAATGGACACGGAGGAAGTAAAGTAGTAAGAGTGTCGGACCTGGAGGAGGTGAGAGAGCTGAAGCCAGAGGAGCAGTGATTGCTCCAGGTCATGCAGTCCCATACTGTCGTACTGTCGGGGCTGGGACCAGAACACAAGCCCCCCCGCTGTCAGTCCGGCGCTCTCCTCTCTGCCTCGCAGAAGAGCCATCGCAGAAGAATGCTGTAACTACAGGCCTGATCTTATGCGGTTGTCAGCGCTACACGGACATGGCCCTCAGAAAGCACTGGATTTCGCTCCCCCAAAGCCACGCCCTGAACACCACCACTCCCAGGTAGAGCCGGCCTGGACAGTCAACCCTGAGAAAAGGGTGCACAAGGGAAGTTAGGTGTCAAACGCTCCCTCAGGGAAGAGCGGGCTCCCAGCGGAGCCCTGTGGTCCTTCCCACGACCTCTGGTGCAGGCCAGGCACTAAGTGCTTGATTGGCAGGAAGAAGCCGAGTGACTTCTCAGAGTTCACACGGCACAACTGCGATGGGAGCCAGGGCTCTGTCCTCCAGCCACGCAGCATTACTCGGAGGCTTGCTTGTATTTTTAGCACCTGGACATCAAGGGCGGTGACTAACCTAAGTCAGGGGTGGAGAATGGAATGTGAACAGACATTCCATTCAGAACCACTCTGAGCCAGGACCCCCCCAAAACAAACTCTGGACGAGTCCTCCTTCGTCCCCCGTTTTCATAACTAATGTTGAGCTCAGGACTAACTGCACAGAATCCTGTTCCCAAGGCCAGACATGCTCAGTGACAGCTGAACACAACTGTCTGCAATCGCACAGGAGTCAGACCAGCGAGCAGAGGGACGTTAAGAAAAGGGGTCTGCACACAACACACAGCGGACAGTTTGTGCTCAACCCGTGGACACGCTGAGCACTTCACCCCGTTTTCAAACGAGGATTCCCACAGCTCAGGACCCTTCACTTACTAGAGCACAGGCAGGGGAAGGGTCCAGTGAAACATGTACCAGGATTTTGTTCCTTTAAGAAAAACAGAAACAAACCTGCACAGGTAACCACTGAAACTGAGCTCAACTTAGATCCTGGGGCTACCGATGACTTCCAGCGGCCCCGACACTCTCACTTAAATCACCAGGTAGCTAACTGCAAGGCAGAAAACTCAGTGCTGGCATCTTAGATTTCTAAGGCTATCCGAGTTTCTCTTCTGAACTAGCCGGCATGGCAACCATGACAAACGGGAACCTGGAGGGAGTATCATTTGTGAAGCTTTGAAACGACTGGGTGAAGGGGAAACTGTTGACTGAGGTCGGAGCCCAAACAGCGTCCTGAAGAGCATCGTTAGAACGATCAGGAAGTGGTTATCAGCAAAAGAAACAGCTACAGGGGCTCCTTTTCAGTCTTGTTTTCTATTTAGAATGTTCTATGTTCTTCTCATCAAGTGTGGGCTGACATTTGTCTTAGCAGGTTACTTAGCTACACCAGATGCTGTCACTCCAACCAGGGTAGGGCACTGACTCAAGTCCTGGGGGCTCCCTGGACCAACAGACTATTTTTCAAACCTGGGAGGGGGGAGGGATGGTATATTTTTGATAACCAGACATTCCAGCGTAATGTTTTCCTTAGAGGTCACTCCCCCCCAATTAATGTTAGCGTGAAAAATATTGAGTGTGTTCTTTTCTATTTTCGTATAATAAATGGGCTTTGCTTACCGACATCACAATGGCAAAAAGAACTACTGTACAAAACTGCAGGAAGATAAACATGTGAAAACTTTCTATGGGAAAAAAAAACAAAAACTGAGTTTCCTGTTGTCTTCTTTTGAAACTGTAGTGCATATGTTAAAACGTGTATCATTTTCAGTATTGAGTCACGTGCCACTGCTGTACTGGATGTATCCAATCTGGATTAAACTATGTGCCACAAACCCTAAAGCTGCTGTTTATTTCAATACCGATTCTCCTGCTGTCCACTAGAAAAAAGGGTGATCTAAACAAAGGGGTGCTTCCAGCCTCGCTAGAGAAGTCACAGCACGTGCAACCACCGTAGTATTGTGTGACAACTGTCATTAGGGGAAACAATTCTAAGTCAGAATCTCAGAAAGGCGCGTAAAAGCCTAGTCCAATCTCCCCTCCCCGCCCTCCCTCGACACGAACACCTCCTCCGACATCCACAGAGTTCTCAACCACTTGCATCTTCCGTCATGGATGTTCAGCAACAGCAAAAGCATTGGTTGCATTTGTCAACAGCTCTGCTTTGAGGCCCAGCCCTGCATTACTGACAGAAACTCTACCGCTTCTAGGAACCTCGGGTATGTACTCCTCCATCTAAGTCAGGGGGGGACACCTGGCCTGCGGGCCACATAAGGCATGTGAAATCATCGGGTCCGGCCCTGCCAAGGGATTAGGGCCGAGTTCATTAAAAGTCTAACCACATATTGCAGGCTAATTTTACGTTGATCATTTTGTATGGCCCTTGAATGTTAGAAATATCCAAATGGCCCTCGGCAGAAAAAAGGCTCCCCACCCCTGACCTATCTAAGCCAAGGTCTCAAACTAAAAAAGCTCCAACTTAAGGGCTGCACAGAGAACAGCAAAAAGCATGGGAACCAGGGAACAGAGCCGGAGTTTAGGGTCCATCGCTTACCTGCGTGACTCCATTTGGTCCCTTTTCTCTTGGCCTCAGTCTGCTTCGTCTTCAACAAGGGCACTTGGATGAGACAGCTTGAAGATCTGCTGTAACCTTAATAATTCTGATTCAGGTAGTGAGAGCAACAGGCATTTCATGTCACCGTGACATGGCAACAACTATGGGAATCCTTTTAATTTGCCCTCAACAATCAAATCCCAATAGAAAACTATAATGGAAAAGGAACATTAGGGCAAATGTATGATGCCTAAAGGCCCTAGAAGTTGGCTGTGAAATTCATTTCAATCACGGATGCTCATACCCTTACCACCCACTAGGTGTCACTACAGACCCACAGCTCAAATGATCTGTAGAAAAAGTAACTGGAAACCAGATGTACTCTGAGCAACATGTGCTCTTTTCATCAAAAAGCAGTGTTAACTGGGACACACACACTTGTTCACAGAGGCACCAAATAACACTTTGCTGGGACAAGAGAACCGCCTGTGCCCCAGATTGTGTGGCTCGGTTGGTTAGAGCATTAACTTGGCACCCAAAGGTCACAGGTTCAATTCCCAGTCAAGGCACATGCCCAAATTGCAGGCTCAATCCCCAATAGGTGGTGCGCAGGAGAAGCCAATTCATGTTTCTCAGACTCTCCCTCTCCCTTCCTCTAAAAAAACAACAATAAAAACATACTTTAAAAAAAGAGAATCACCTTGTGATGGAGTTCCAGTATCAGCCGTCAGATATTCAACCCATCACACAAATCACCTGCATTTATCAAGACTCTCTAGTCACAAAATAATTCCTTTCCCTAGCCAGGAAGTATTTCCTCCTACTAGTAATATAGTAATTAGATCTTAGAACTGGAAGGGCCCACAAGTCTTCTAGTCCAGCTTCCTCACTTTATTTATGAAAACTCTGGATCCTGACATGTTTTAAATGACTGGTATAAGGTAAAAAGGTAGGTAGCGCAATGCTCTTTACACAAAGCACTCTCAAGTGAATTCACCTAAAACAGATTATAGGAACATGCACCTAAACCAGTGGTCGGCAAACTCACTAGTCAACAGAGCCAAACATCAACAGTACAATGATTGAAATTTCTTTTGAGAGCTGAAAACTGACTTCTGCGCATGGGCCACGAAGTTCAATCGCACTGTGCGTGCGTGCGCACGTGGTGTTTTGTGGAAGATCCACACTCAAGGGGCCAAAGAGCCGTGTGTGGCTCGCAAGCAGCGGTTTGCCAACCACTGACTTAGACTGATAACTACCAGCAAACCCAATGGAAAATGAAACAATTAGTAAAATTTTCACGTTACACATATGCTCACCTCCAGCTTATCCTATAAACGGCCTATATGCAAACTGTCCAAACAGGGCAACGACTGGTCGCTATGACGTGCACTGACCACCAGGGGAACAGATGCGCAACGCAGGAGCTGCCCCCTGGTGGTCGGTGCGCTCCCACAGCCAGGCTCACAGCTGGCAAACGAAGCTGCAGTAAGGGTGTCTGACTGAGGGAACACCCCTCACCCCCGCCCCCAGAGTGCACGAAATCTGTGCACTGGGCCTCTGACAAACACAAAATACGACAAACCTTAAAAGAGAATCCAATTAATTCTGAGACTGATGGGTAACCTCATTTCTAATTAAGATGCAGCGATGCCCTATTTAAAATCACCTAGCAATGACAAACAGCACGTGGCCACACTGAGGGGGAAAGGATAGAAAAAGAGCGGTACATTCAATTACATAGCAATGACAGGCTTTTATTTAAATGAGCAATTAGTCTCTACTGACATACTGGTCCTGATTATGGATTTGCTATTTAGTGTTGATTCACTCACTCTAATTTGGCGATGCTGGTACCTATGAGCAAACCCTACCACTGGCCATCCCAAGCGACAGGAACCAAGTTAAACAGAACTCTGGGACGGTGCTCTGTGAGTGCTGGACAGTGAATGACAATGGCCTCGGTTGTGTGCCCACAGCCCGGAGGGACAATGATGATGCTGTCTAGCCACGTATGTACACAGGAACAGAGCTTTCTTTTTCAGAACTAAACACACATCGCTACCCAAAAGGGACCCCCACCCCCCCAACACAGCTCACAGGAAAGGCCCAGGAGCCAAATGTGTTACATGGCAGGACTGCCATAGAGAAGAAATGAAAGAATAACTTCTAATTACATCTTTCTAAACCATAGTTATAGGTGTATATCACAGAAAAATGGCTTCCCTCAGGCCCTAGTATTAGGTAAAAACTGAGGGAAGCTCTAGAATACACACAAGGACACACGGGAAGAGTTTGAACAGGAGCTCCAGCTTCCACCAAATAAAGAGCGAGGCCTTGCCCACAGCCACCAGCGGCATGAGGCCGTGCTCAACCTCGGCTCCTTATGGGCTCAGAGGTCTCGGAACCCCTTGGAATGACACATCCAATTCTGGTTTACAGATGAGACATTGTCTGGGACATAGCTTTCATCAGATGCCTAAAAAGACCCCGAAACTAACCAAGGTGGAAAGCTGCTCCTCTTCCTGAAGAAGAGCGGAGACAGCGCTGATGCGCTCAGCTGTGGATGCGGTGTGAAAGCGGGCAGCGTTCATCATCTTGGAAACAAAGATGTCAACGGTCGGCTAGGTGTGTACTTTCACCGTCACCAGTGAGTTTACTGGAAGCAAAGAGCACCAATTCAAGTGCCACTGGGCAAGTCGGAAGCAATGTGTACTCCTTCCTAAGCCTAAAAGAAAGGGGAGTACCTGACCCACCACTTACCAATTTCCACAAGAACATACACACCTCTATGGGCGTGCGGCCCAGGCCTTTCATAAAGAACTCCGCAGCATAAACTAACCGTTTCCAAACCTCAGCTATTTTTATTTTAAGCAAGCAGTGAGATAGCAGTCTTTTCCTTTTGGAATGGCTTATAGAAAATGGCACCCTGGGACCTTTGAGCTCTTTGTCCCAAAATATTTCAAGAATACGGTCCAGGAAGTTCCTTACAATAACAGACCCAGGAGGTCAAACAGTCTGAAAGATAAAGGCATCCGGCACAAAGCCTTAAGACGTCTCCAGCTCCTCACAAACGCCACTAGGCCGCTCCGCTGTGGGTCACAGAGCACGGCTATTCCCAGGTATCGCTGTTGATGCTTCGGGCGGTTTGCGGCGTGGCCGTCATCACTGGCTGCCCCGCATCATTTCCTGCAGGTAAACGGCATTCATGTGATAGGCCGCCATCCACCCGGGGTGCCGCTGAGCGCCCCAGTAGGAGGACTGCGAGGCGGCGGCGTAGTACTCGTGCCAGGCCCTGTAGTAGGCTCTCCAGTACTCCTCGTAGTCCTGGTAGGGACTGGAAAAAGCCGCCTGGGCGTCCCTCTGGCTGTCAGACCACTCATCTTCCTGGGGCTCCGGCTGCGACCGGTAGGAGGGGCGCCGAGGGTGCCTGCGGCTGTGCCTCGCTCTCTGGCGAGCCCCCTCTTTATGCCTCGCCTTTGCCTGGGTTTCAGGCGACTCCTGGTACTCTAGCGGATT
The DNA here is from genome assembly GCA_027563665.1 of Antrozous pallidus. NCBI lineage: Eukaryota > Metazoa > Chordata > Mammalia > Chiroptera > Vespertilionidae > Antrozous > Antrozous pallidus. The sequence continues at coordinate 6,911,092 of CM050527.1, read as the reverse complement.
CGGGGTGTCACTGCCGTTCGGAGGCGGTTCCAAACACGTACGGTCGGCCACGGGGGTGGCTGCCAAGCCTTTCAGCGGAATGCCAGAAGAGCCTTCCACGTGTGACTTGTTTCCTTTGCTCTGGGAAGAAGTCCTTGAGCTGCAAGAACCGCTGTCGCTCTCCGAGTCTCCAGACTGACTACTGCTTGCCAACACCCGCACTCTCTCTTCAGTAATCCCATTCCTCACGAACCCATTGTGAGGGTTCCCAGCCCGCTCCCCAGGGCCCGTGTAGTGCCTGATGATTTCCACAGGCTTCTCCAGCCCCTCCTTAATGTAGTGTTCGTAATCCTCCAACAATTCGGCAAAAGTCAAAGCACACGGCGGATGGCTCTTAAAGGCAGACAGACAGGGAATCTGGGGGAGCGCCGCCGGGGGGTCCTCCCGGGCCTGGTGCTGCCCGCGGGGGCTCTCCACCGGGCTCTCAGCAGAGGGCTGCTCTTGCTCCTCCGGCTGCCCGGCCCGGCCCGGCGCTTTTGGCGACTCCGCTTTCTCCAGGATCCCACACTCCGAGTGGCTTTTCACGGGAAGCTTCTGTTTGCTGGTGTTTCTGTGTCTGACCGACGGTGTAGACACGGACACGTTTCTACAGGACGCCATGTGGTTGCCGTGAGCTTTCTGAGTCTGAGAGGCTCTCTCTATTTTCTGCACTTGCTTTCTCAGGGGCAGGCTGGGTACGCTCGCTAAGCCATTTGTGTGCACAGCAGCTTTGACCTCCACATCCCAATCCAAACATTCTTCCATCAGACCGGGAGGAATGGGGTCTACAAAAAAGGAGAAACGTGTTAACATTCTCCAGCTGCTCTAAGTCAGCACTTTCTGAATGGCTTCATAATAAAAGCCTAATATGCTAAGTGTCTGGTCATCCTTTCAAACAATAAAAGCATAAGATGCTAGTGATATGCTACGGCCACTCAACCGCTCACTATGACATGCACTGGCCACCCAGAGGACAGACGCTCTGACTGGTAGGTTGGCTTGCTGCTGGGGTCTGGGCAATTGGGACAGAGCGAGATGGCCGGACATGCCCTGGAACCCTCCCATGGCTCCTCTCCCTGGTCAGCCCCACCCCTGACAGCCCCCAACACCCCAATCGGGGGCGGAGCCAGTCAGCCAACCACTCGCAGTCCCCTCCCCCTCCAGATGGCCCCGCCCCTGATAGGCCCCCATCAGGGCAGGCTGGCTGAACCCCCACCCCTGCATAAATTCATGCACAAATTTGTGCACCGGGATTTTAGTTTTGCACATGAGGACATAGGCTAAGAGCAGCGATTTTCAACCAGTGTGCAGCAAGAATTTTTAAAACATGCAATACCTATTTGGCCAGGCGCACTGACCTCTTTTCCTAGATTGTCAGGTAAAACTATGACAGCAGCCAACATAGCAATAGCTATCCAATATGAATTAATCAAAATTAGTTATATTTTTTGTCAGGTCAGCAAAAAATATATTTTTTGGTGTGGCCAAGAATTTTAATGATTAACTTATGTGTGCAATGAAATGGAAAAGGTTGAAAATTGCTGGCTGAGTAATTAAAGAAATCTGTAAAAAAAAAAAAAAAGACTTATTACAAAGTCAGAACTATTAGAATCCACAGAACTCCCAAACCTGTGACTAATCTAGCTTTGTAGAAAATCACTAGAGGAGTTAAGCATAAACTGGTAAAATTTTCATTGTCATGATTATTGAATCTCTACATATAAAAGGCTAAGTGACCGTCCATCCGTCCATCCAACCGACCTACCAGCTGGTACATATGACACGCACTGGCAATTTAAAAATAAACGCTGACTTGCACATGCGAGATACATATAAAGCTCTCCCTGGTGCCAACCTAGACAAGTCGGAACATTCCCACCTGAACCCGCTTTCAGACATGGTCAGTTATATGTTGCTCTCTTTCAAGTTTAAAGAGCATGTGACATTAAAGTTAAAGCTGTAAATACTTCATCACAAGGGAAATTAGTCAAGCACTCTGAAAGTGTTTTACTCTTAATGTGGTATACCGGGAGATATTAGAATAAGTTTAATCAATTTATCAGTCATTGCTTTTATCAATGTTTTTATATCATGTCTTTGTTGTCATATCAAGTTGTTTATTAATCAATTTATTATTTTCATATACATTTTACTAATTTTCTTTCACCTCTGACACTTCTATTATATAGAAAGGGCAAAAAGTGATATCAAAATATTTCTAATTTCCTTTCAATGTGCACAAATCCATGCACCGGGCCAGTAGTAACTACATATCGCATATTCTAGGTCATGCAATACACAAGTACACAGTTATGAATGTGTATATATACACATGTGTAGACCGATATAAACACTAACAAGCATAAACTAACAGCAATTGAACTGTATTTCCACATAAGAGTTCTTAGGCTTTCTGTTTCTAAGAGGTCATTAATAGTTTCAGACACACACTTTTTAAGATGCCACTTAAAAAGAGCAGTTTGAGAAACGATTCACTAAAATCAAAAGAAAACACTTCAAAATTTTCAAAACAGTGTTTAAGAGATGCTGTTCCTTCCCCATGGTGACAAGAGAATATGGCAAGAATTGCCTTTACAGCGGTATGAGGTAAAATAGTCCCCCTTCCATAAAACAATAAAACCAGATTAAAGGCTACAAACTAAAAAACGGAGCTAATATGTAGTGAAGACATTTTTCACGTGCCAACAGTTAGCCTGTGGTCTCCCTGCTAGTCATTAGCTGAAAGACCTTGGGCGAATTACCTAACCGCTCCACGCCTCCTGTCCTCAGCTACGAAATACACACAGTAACAGCACACACCTCCCAGGTCGGCGGTGAGAGTTAAACGAGTTAGCACACATCAAGTACTTGGAGCAATGCCTGTGTTAGCGGTTATTTTTATTAGGCCTCTCTCTCATCATTACCACTATTATTTTGTTAGCAAAATGAAACAGACAAAATATACCTGGTAAAGGCAGAAGGTTGATATTACATTTCTGGGCAATTTTCATCATCGAGTTTTCTTCTTCTCCCCGACAACAGTAGGTCACTGCCAATCCCAAAGTACCTGAAGCAGAGGGAAGGTTAAGTAAGAAATCATTTCACCTAAACGGCACTCCAAGTCCACTGTCACATTCCCGATTTCCCCTTAAACAGAGCACTCCACTGCTCTCACCAAAGCGGCCAGCCCTGCCGATCCGATGCATGTAGGTCTCCCAGTCCAGCGGCACGTCCAGATTCACCACCAGGTTCACCTTCTCAGCATCAATCCCACGGGAAGTCTTGAATCAAGAAAGAGAGCAACTGTTTGTCTGCACTTCCTGGAGCATGGGTACCAATGCACACCACTTACTCTAGTCTAACCAGGAGCCAAATGAAGAACAGGAAGATGTTTAGGAGGAAGGAGGAAAGGAAAAGGAAATTCATTTCTGTGGCTAATTTCAAGGACAAAGATGAAAATATAAGACATGATTAAGAAAGCAAATCCCTAGCACTTCAAAGAGAACTATCTCTGGTATGCTTGTCAGATGCACCTACATAAAATGACAGATGAAATATGAACATAGGATAAGGGAACATATTAGAGGGATTAGTCCCCCAAACTGAAGAGGATGCTTACCAAATCTGTGGAGATGAGGACTCTGCAATGAAACTGCTTCAGTTTAGCCATAGCATCCAGACGCTGGTTCTGATTCATGTTGCCTAAAAAGACCCAAACCCACAATTATCAAATCCACAGAAAACAAGAATCATAACTGCCAGTCTTTTTTTTTTTTTTTTAATGTGAATTTGGTATATTCAGAGTTGGGCAACCATTACCACTTTCTCTTTTTTTTAATATAATTTATTGATTTTTCACAGAGAGGAAGGGAGAGGGATAAAGTCAGAAACATCAATGTGAGAGAAACATCCATCATCTGCCTCTTGCACACCCCCTACTGGGGATGTGCCTGTAGCCAAGGTACATGCCCTTGACCAGAATCGAACCCGGGACCTTTCAGTCTGCAGGCCGACACTCTATCCACTGAGCCAAACCGGTTCTGGCATAACTCCCAGTCTTAACAATTTAAAAATATACCAAGCAAAATTAATGCTGTCCTTATATGCAAATCCAGGTTAAGACCTACAACCAGAATATTCTAAAATATGGTTAAGGGGATCCACTTGAAGTTTTAAAAATCAATTTTAAATGGTGACTAAGTTATGCCTGCATATACATTATATCTGCAAAGTCACATGTGAAGTATAACAATTCCTAGGAAAATAAAATTGCTTTAATTGGCTATTCATAAATTTGGTATTGAAGTGTGATCTACAGTCAAAATATTAGCCCACCAGAAAACAGTCTCCCTAGTGTCACATGATAAACGGACGAAACAAGCTAACAGTTAAAGACCAAGCTGAGACACCAATCCGCACTCTAAAAAGATCCGGCTGGCAGGGTTCAGCGGCTGAGCAGCAACCTCTGAACCCGGTCATGTTCGATCTCCAGTGCAGAGCCTGCAAGAGGAGGCTGACCAAAGATTCGCGCTTGTTATTGATGTTTCTCTCTCCCCATTCGAAATTAATAGCCTATCTAATAAAATAGTAATATGCAAATTGACCATACCTTCGCTACACCCATCAGCCACACCCACCAACCAATCAGGAGCTGGGGCGGGGCCAAGGAGGCCCGGGCCCTGGGGGGCAGGGCTGAGGCGGGGCAGGCCACAGGGGGCAGGGCCAAGGCGGCCCGTGCCACAGAGGGCAGGGTTGAGGTGGCCAGGGTCCTGGGGGAGGGGGGCTGAGGCAGCCAGCGTGTGCTGGCCAGGGAGAAGGTCTGGGCCGGGGGTGTGGGGCCGAGGCCCATGCTAGCCAGAGCTGGCTGGGGTGAAGGCCTGGGCGGGGGGGTGGGGGGGGGGGAGAGAGGGGTCGTGGCTGGGGCGGAGCCTACCATCGGCCCCATTGCAAAGCAATGGCTAGGTGCCCAAGGCCTAAAGCCTTGGCCAGAGGCTTTAGGCCTTGGGCAGGCTGGGGGTGAGTGGTCAGTAGGACATCCCCTGTGGACTCCCAGTGTGTGTGAGGGGGCAGGTTGGGCTGAGGGAACCCACCCCCAGTGCATGAATTTCATGCACCGGACCCCTAGTAAACAAAAATAAAAAACTCTGGCTCTAGCCGGTTTGGCTCAGTAGATAAAACGTTGGTCTGTGGACTAAAGGGTCCCAGGTTTAATTCTGGACAAGGCTGCAGGCTCCATCCGCAGTAGGGGGCGTGCAAGAGGCAGCTGATCCATGATTCTCTATCACTGATTTTTCCTCTCTCCCCTCCCCCGTTCCTCTCTGAAATCTTTCCCCCCGTTCCTCTCTGAAATCAATAAAAAAAATTTAAAAACTTCTAAAATGGCTCTCACCGATCAAACAGTCCTTGAAAGCTTTTATTCCTACTGAGCCAGCAGTGAGAATTGAGCTTTGTGTCAAAATGAAACACTGTTGCCTACACAAGACCATAAACAGCCAGTTCAGTTGGCAATTCTTAACATCTCAACAATAATTGTCAAGAAGCAAAATATTTTTCTCTTAGGATGACAAAAACAAACTCTGTGTGAATATAAATCCAGTTCTCTAATTTTTTTATTATATACCGAATTACTTCTTAAAAGAATATACGGGTATGTTTCTCTCTCTCCCTCTCCCTTCCTCTCTGAAATCAATAAAAATATATACTTTAAAAATCCCAATGAAAAATGAACCTGGAATTTCCTTTACTCTGAAGACTCACTGCAACCTCACACTCACAAGACGACTCCAGAAGTGGGGTTTCTGCCTTGTGGCCTGAGGGTCGGGGTACTCGACAAGGACTGAGGGAAGAGGAACTCACCTGAAATGCACTCTGCAGGAAAGCCTTTGGAAGAAAGGAGATCAGCCAAATGCTGGGCTCTGTGAAAAACAACAGGAGGTGATCAGGTCACCGGCCGCTGCCACACCTTTTCTTTTATTTCACAAGTTCCCCCGGGTCACCTTTTAAGGTAATTACCTGCTGTGTAAATTAGAGAAGACTAAGGCTTGATTAAATGGAATTCTGCTGAACAGTTCCTGTAAATGCTGAGCCTTTTCTTCAAAAATCTTATGGGCCATCGGGTACAAATCAACAACTTTGTAATACTGCTTCAAACCTACGAAGAAGCAGCCAAGAGCCGTCTGTTAAAACGCCATGAGCTGCAATCCCGTAAGAGCACATGTAAAAGCAACAGGCAACGGGGCACACAGAGAAACGCCAGCACTGTAGGTGGCCAGTGTCCATACACACCTAGGAGGCTTGGGTCATTGGAATTGAGCCGCACAAAAGTGGGATCTCGCATGTACTTTGCCAAAGCATTAGCCAAAAATTCTGGGTACGTAGCTGACACTGCCACCATCTGTTTGCTGGCAGGCAAGGAAGAATAGATCCAGCTGCAAAACAGAAGAACAAGCCATGGGAACGGTCCCGTGTCATCGCCGCCCGGAAAGCCACACACACACTGGGGGCACGGTTTTAAGTCACATTAGTCGCGTTTCTCACTTTATTTGCTCCTGAAAGCTGCCTTCTTCTAAAAGCTTGTCCGCTTCGTCCAGAATAAAGAGACGGACACTGCCTGGGTTCAAGTAGTCGAGTTCTATCAGTTGTTTAATTCTGCCTAAATTAAAAAAAAAAAACGGTGCAAGTCTCAGCCACTGGCACTCTACTCAGAGGCCGTGCCGCTCTCTGTCCCGGTGCGATCCTCCTTTATTCACTAAACTGCAGGTCAGAAATTCCGAGTTCTGGTCCTGCCCAACTCCATTCTCCCCTCACACTTCATTAGCAATAGGCATGAAAAATACACTATTCCTATCAAAAACTGGAATGGCTAAGGGACTGAATGCTAGACTCTAATTCTGAGTGACTCACGGCTGAATGGTTAGAGCAAACAACCCAATGCCTGGCTCAGAAAGGCCTCCTGACCATCATCTCAGGCCTTTCGCTCAGAAGCCCCCCCGCCCCCCAATGTTCTTAAACAGCCTTAGGAACGGAGAGTTCTTAAGTTCTGTTGGTAATCCAGTCACGTGTCTCCACTTCATTGGTGCAGCTGTCACAATTATCAAAGATTGCAATATTACTGGTTTTTAAATTTTTGTTGATTTCAGATAGGAAGGAGAAAAAAACATCAACGATAAGAGGGAATCACTGATCAGCTGCCTCTTGCATGCACCCCACTGGGAATCTAGCCTGCAACCTGAGCATGTGGCCCTGACCAGAATTGAACCTGGGACCCCTCAGTCCACAGGCTGATGCTCTATCTACTGAGCCAAACCAGCCAGGGCCCAATATTATTGTTATACTAGAGACCTGGTGCATGGATTTATGGGGTCCCTCGGCGACTACGCCCTCGTGCAATCTGGGGCACTTTAGAGAATATTGGTCTGCTGGTATCGCCCCAATCCCTGCAGGCCAGGCTGCGGGACCCCATCAGTGCACAAATCCATGCACCAGGCCTCTAGTATGCATATAAGATCTTTGGTTAATCTCTTTCCACTCTGCCCCCTCACTCCTTCCCTCTGAGATTCATCAGTCTGTTCCATGTTTCCACGCCTGTGCACTGAGGTCTGCACCCTGGTGGTCAGTGTGCATCACAGCTGCCAACTGGACTGTCACTTAGGCTTTTATTTATTTATTTATTTATTTATATATATATATATATATATATGACAGGTTGAAAGTGTTCAGCCCAGGCAGTGTGGCTCGGTGGTTGAACAATGACCCATGAACCAAGAGGTCACTGGTTCGATTCCCAGTCAGGACACATCCCCAGTAGGGGATGTGCAGGAGGTAGCCCATCGATGATGCTTCTCTCTCTCTAACCCTCTCCCTTCCACTTTCTAAAAATCAATAAAAACATATTTTTTAGTTCAGTTCCTAAAAGCTCCGGTTACAAACAGGCATTGATACCTTACCAGGAGATCCAACGGCAATATGACACTTTTTAAGTCTGGTTTTGTCTTGAGGTAAAGGAGTCCCTCCAATAAAGACATGACACTCCAAGCCTTCCATTTTTATTCCAATGGCCATGATAACGGAATGTATCTGTACAGCAATTTCTCTTGTAGGCGCCAAGATCAAAATCTAAGAAAATGTAAAATACACCTTTAACGAGTCAATCAAAAGTACATGTGAATGGCATATTATATGATGAGCTATTTTCTTTGAATTATCAGTTTATTCATTAAGCAAATCCTCCTATATAATAAAAGCCTAATATGCAAACTGTTCAATCAGTTTAGCCGCTTGCTATGACATGCACTGACCACCAGGGGGTGGCGTGTGCTGGCAACGAGCAGCAGTGGAGGCGCTGCTGGCTGCAACAACAGCGGGACTGGGGCAGGATGGTGGAGCAGGTGAGTGGGCGGCACCAAGCCACCCTGCTGCGAGCGGGAGCCTGATCACCCCAACCCATCACCCCACAGCGAACCAGCGACCAGCAGGCCCTGATCGCCCAATCAGGACCAGGCCCCAGGCTGGGATGGGGAGCAGAGGTTGGGTGGCAGCAACCAACCTCCCACAGCACTCGGCTGAGGGCTGCAACCTCTCACAGGCTACCTGGGGGCAATGGTAACGGGGGTGGAGGTGTGAATAAGAATGTGGGGTGTCCGCCGAGCTCGCTCTCAGTGCCCCCACTACCCTCCCCTGGGACACCAGGCTCACACACCAGGGAAGCCCCCACACTCAGGTGACAGGCGCCCGCAAGGAGCCCACCCTGCACCCAAGCGGCCATTTCCGGGTAAGCCGGGCCACAGCCGTGGAGACCACAGGGCTCCCGGTGAGTTTGCACAGGAGCCGGTCTACCAGGCTGGCCAGGAAAGTACGCTGTCTACCTGGCTTCTGTGTGGCGCTGCTGGGTGCCCCAAAGGCCCACGCTGCACCCCAGCCTGCAGCATCCAGCCACCCTCACCACATCTCAAACGGGGAGGGAGACAAAGGCTTCCCACTGCACTGACCCCCAGTTCCAGGCGAGTCTCAGGGAAGCTAGACCCACTCGGGGTGAAGCTGGACTGTCAGGGGAAGAACACTGAGACTCGGGAGCTCGCGGAGAGGGCACGTGGCCGGCTCTCTCGTTCGGGAGAAAACAAAACCTCCGGACCGATTGTATCCCAGTTCCGGGTGAGACTTTGGGTGTCCAGACTCCTGTGGGGAGAAACTGGACTGGCAGGAGGCAAGACTCAAGGGCAGCTTTCTCTCAGACGTGCGTGCAGCCACTGCCGTGGGACACGGAGACCCAGGCACCGCTTAGGGCGGGCTGACGGGAAACCACGGCTGACTGCTCAGCCCCGAGACTCGCCCCATCCAAGCTGAGCAGAGGCTCTCCCAGCGTAGACACGGCTGATCCTCACAGCCAGTTGGCCTGGAGGTCAACCCCTCCCAGTGATACCAACAACAATCAAGAATTAACTACAACAAGGCTGTGCACACAGTCCACAAAGGGGTGCACCAAGAGTGTCCACCTCAGGTCACTGGAGAGGCTGAGCCACTGTCCCCTAGAGGACACCTACCACACAAAGCTACTCAACCAACTCAGGAGAGCAGCCAAAATGCAAAGACAAGGGAACAAATCACATATGAAAGAAATGGAGGGGGAAAAAAAAAACAATTGGACATACGAGTTCAAAACCAGGGTTAAAAGGTTTTTCAAGAGGTTTCTAGGAAAGGCCTATAAATTTAACGAGACCCTCGAGGATATGAAAAAGGACCAACTAGAAATTAAGCATACACTGACTGAAATAAAAAAATATTATATAGAGACCTAAAAGCAGACTAGAGGGTCACAAGAATCAAGTCAAAGATTTGAAATACAAAGAAGCAAAAAACACTCAGCCGGAAAAGCAAGAAGAAAAAATAAATTAAATTTAAAAAAATGAAGATAGTGTAAGGAGCCTCTGGGACAACCTCAAGCATACCAACATCTGAATTACGGGGGTGCCAGAAAGAGAGAGCAAGATACTGAAAACCTATTTGAAGAAATAGTGACCGAAAATTTCCCCCACCTGGTGAAAGAAATAGACTTAAAAGTCCAAGAAGCACAGAGAACCCCAAACAAAAGGAATCCAAAGAGGACCACACCAAGACACATCATAATTAAAATGCCAAGAGCAAAAGACAAAGAGAGAATATTAAAAACAGCAAGAGAAAAACAGCTGCCTACAAAGGAGCACCCATGATTGTCAGCTGACTTCTCAACAGAAACGATGCAGACCAGATGGGAGTGGCAAGAAATATTCAAAGTGATGAACAGCAAGAATCTACAACCAAGATTGCTCTGTCCAGCAAAGCTATCTCATTCAGAATTGAAGGTCATGATAAAATGCTTCACAGATAAGAAAAAGCTAAAGGAGTTCATCACCGCCAAACCAGTATTATATGAAATGCTGAAAGGTATTCTTTAAGTAGAGGAAGAAGAAAAGGGTAAAGATAAAAATTATGAACAACAAATACATGTCTATCAACAAGTGAATCTAAAAATCAAGTGAAATTAAAAATCTAATGAACAGAATAAATTGGTGAATATAACAGAATCAGGGGCATAGAAAGGGAATGGACTGACAATTAATTCTTGGGGGAAAAGAGGTGTGGGAGGTGCAGGAAGAGACCGGACAAAAATCATACATAAGATGGCTGCCCCCATGTTGACACAAGATGGCCATCAGGGGAGGGCAGCTGGGAAGGACCAGGCCTGCAAGGGAGGACAGTTAGGGGTGACCAGGCTAGCAGAGGAGAAAAGTTGGGGGGCAAACAGGCTGGCAGGAGAGCAGTTAGACATCAATCAGGCTGGCAGGGAAGCGGTTAGAGGCAATTAGGAAGGCAGGCAAGCAGTTGGGAGCCAGCAGTCCTGGACTGTGAGAGGGATCAGGCCTAAACGGGCTGTCAGACATCCCTCGAGGGGTCCAATCTGGGTGCAGGCTGGGCTGAGGGAAACCCCCCCCCATGCACGAATTTCGTGCACCGGGCCTCTAGTAGAACATAATGCAGAATGTCAGAGGAAGATGGGAGAGGGTGGGTGGGTGGGTGGAAGTGATCAACCAAAGAACTTACATGCATAACCCATGAACACAGACAATGGTGGTGAAGGTCTGGGGCAGAGGGAGGATGTGGAGGAGGGGGCTGGGAAGGGCTAGAAGGGGTCAATGCGGGGGAGAGAGGACATATGTAATACTTTCAACAATACAGATTTAAAGAGAAATAAATAATTTTAAAAAAAACTAGGAGAAAATATGCCAAAACTGTTCACAGCAGTTTCTCTCTGAATAAGTAAGCTTATAGTTGTTTTCTGGTACTTCTTCATTTTTCTGAATTTTCCCCATTTTCAAAAATGAGTATGTATTCTTATTAACACAGAGATCTTAAATTTTTAAAAATACAGATTTTATTTATGGAACTTATTCGGGGTTTTGGCATTTGCTGGCTGACAGATTATCAAACACCAAAATCTCTTTTTTAAAAAATATATTTTATTGATTTTTTTACAGAGAGGAAGGGAGAGGGATAGAAAGTCAGAAACAGGGAGAACTAAGATGGCGGCAAAGGTGAAACACCTATCTTGCCGTCATAATCAGCAATTTTAATACTACAACTTAACGAAGGAACAAACACCTTCCAGAATCACCAGAAAGCTCGCCGAGTGAAAATTCCACAAATAAAAGTGAAGATAAGACACTGTGACCCGGAGGAGCGGCGGCGGACAGCGTTGAAAGATTCGCCCGGAGAGAGGTTTGGAGTGCGCGCCGCGGAGAGGGCGGGCGGCTGAAAACCGGCCAGTTTTCTCGAACGGGGAGACAGGGGCGTCCCACTGGACAGATTCTCCAGCTCTGGGCGAAGTCCAGAGAACCCACTATCACACGGGGTGAAAACTGGACAGTGGGAGGGCACGCCGAAGCTCGGGTGCTGCCGGGTCTGCCGGCTTGTGGAGACGGCAGCTTGTGCCAACAGCTCGGCTGCGTGATGGCACAGAGAGCACACCGCGACTTGCCTCTCATTCGGAAAACCGTCAGACTGCTTTGTTTTACGTCCCTGGGTGAGACATTGCGCATGCAAAGTCATTTGGGGACAGTCTGAATTCCCCGGCAGCCGGTGGAGCTCCACAGCGGCTCTCTCTCAGAGGTGCTGGCAGCCATTGCCCCCGGCACAGAGCCCCTGGGGCTGCATAGGGCGGAGCTAACGCTGTCTGCTTGGCCCGGAGACTCCGCCCACCCAACCTGAGCACAGCTGAGCTTCACAGACAATTGGCCTGGAGGTCAAACCCTCCCAGGGCTAACAACAAAAAGCGGGGTTTAAATTCAAAAACACTGAATACAACCCATAAAGGATTGCAGTAAGAGTACCCACCTCAGGTAACCGGGGAGACTGAGCCACTGTCCCTTTGAGGATAGCCACCACATAAAGCAGCCACCATGCAGAGACATGGAAAGAAATCAGGTGTGAAAGAAATGGAGGAGAAAAGACGACAAGACATAGAGTTCAAAACCACGGTTATAAGGCTTTTCAAGAGGCTCCTACAAAAGGCTGATCAACTTAATGAGAATTACCAGGAAATAAACAAGACCAACCAGCAAATGAATGAGACTTACAAGGAAATGAATGAGACCCTAAAGGAAATGAACAAGACCTCTGAGGATACGAACCAGACCCTCACAGATATGAAAAAGGACCAACTAGAAATCAAGTATACACAGACTGAAATAAAAAATATTACACAAAGTCCTAAAAGCAGTCCAGAGGGCCACAAGAACCAAGTCAAAGATTTGAAATACAAAGAACCAAAATCCACTCAGCTGGAAAAGCAAGAAACAAAAAGAATTCATATAATTGAAGATAGCGTAAGGGACCTCTGGGACAACCTCAAGCAAGCCAACATCCGAATTATTGGGGTGCCAGAAAAAGAGAGAGAGCAAGTTAATGAAAACCTACTTGAAGAAATAGTGACTGAAAACTTTCTCCACCTGGTGAAAGAAACGGACTTAAAAGCCCAAGAAGTACACAGAACCCCAAAATATAGGAATCTAAAGAGGACCACACCAAGACATATCATAATTAAAATGCCAAGAGCAAAAGATAAAGAGAGAATATTAAAAGCAGCAAGAGAAAAACAGTTGGTTACCTACAGGGGAGCACCCATACGATTGTCAGCGGATTTCTCAACAGAAACGATGCAGGCCAGACGCGAGTGGCAAGAAATATTCAAAATAATGTAGAGCAAGAATCTACAACCAAGATTACTCTATCCAGCAAAGCTATCATTCAGAATTGAGGATCAGATAAAGTGCTTCGCAGATAAGAAAAAGCTAAAGGAGTTCATCACCACCCAAACCAGTATTATATGAAATGCTGAAAGATATTCTTTAAGAAGAGGAAGAAGAAAAAGGTAAAAATATAAATTATGAACAACAATTACACATCTATCAACAAATGAACATAAAAATCAAGTGAACTGATAGGCTGATGAACAAGATAAACTGGTGACTATAACAGAAACATGGACATAGAGAGGAAATGGACTGACAATTCTTGGGGAGAAAAGTGTTGTTGGAAGTACAGCAAGAGATTGGACAAAAATCTTGCAACAATGGGAGAGGACATTGGGGAGGGGGAGGTGAGGGCGGAGGATGGGATAGGTACAGGGTGGAGGGAAGATATAGGGGGATAAAAAAGGGGAAACAATTTAATTAATAAACTGAATTAAAAAAAAAAGTCAGAAACATTGATGAGAGAGAAACATCAACCAGCTGCCTCCTGCACAACCCCTACTGGGGATGTGCCCGCAGCCAAGGTACATGCCCTTGACCGGAATTGAACCCGGGACCCTCCAGTCCGAAGGCCGACGCTCTATCCACTGAGCCAAACCGGTTTTGGCAAACAAACACCAAAATCTTAAATATGCGGCAGTTCAGAAGCAGAATAACCCAGGTCCTTGGGGAGTAGGACTTCCTCTACGCAGCCTCGCCCAGGCTGTGGTGGGTATAAGGGAGGACTCCAAAAGCTTTACAGACCAAGAATGTAGGTTTCCAGGTGAAGAACCATTAGATACGTGGCTGAGAACGTGAAACAGCCTGTCGTAACTACTAAACCACAAAGCAAAACTAAAGGGATCATATCTGATTCATCTTTGTATCGACAACGCCTGGGAAACTATTAATAATAAGGACTTAAATCTTTTATGAGGGGAGGGGGTGGGTGGGGTCATGTGCTGGGGGGTAGGGGAGGCTGCGGGGAGGATAATGGGGAGGGGGAAAGGAAAACATGTACTAGTATTAAATATAAGTTATACTGCAAAAAAAAAAACCAATGAAAATATATTAAGTTAAAAAAAAAAAACACACATCTTTTAAGAAATGATCCCCAAACCCAAATCTCCTATTCACCTGAGACCTACTCCAGCAGATTCTCGGGGTGGGGAACGTCCGGCCCTCGGGCCAACGCATTAGGGCCAACGCCTTAGGGGTGAGTTAATGAAATGCTTAACTAAATATAGCCGGCTAGTTTTTAAGCTGGTAAGTCTGTACGGCCCCAGAATGATGTTATCAATATTCAAATGGCCCTGGGCAGAAAAAATGCTCCCCACCCCCGCCTTAGAAGATGGGAGACCAAGGACACGTTCTGTCCTTGCCAGAGCTGTCCGAGCCACCTGCAGTGATCAGCAAAAGCCCGAGCACCGCACCACCATCAACCGGGCAGAATGGAGACCTCACCCCAATCGCACCAGCAAGCGAAAAATAACCTCAATCTGTATTCTCAAGTAATGACATAATTGACATCCATGACACTCTATTTAAGACAGTAATAGCAGTAAATTCCTAGCTTCTAAAACTAATCATGCATCCTTGGTTAAGCCCCACACCACCGCCACCACTCAATGGCCTGTGGAAGAGGGGCCACGAGCTAACTGAGCAGCTCAGGGGAGGCCTGCGTGGGGGCCGTGCAAACTCAGAAACCTAAAGTGACCAGAGGATGGTCTGAAATTAAAACTTTAAACTAAAAGTAGTTATGGGCAGGTAGTCATGTCCTAGACCAGTGGTTGGCAAACGGCAGCTCGAGAGCCACATGCGGCTCTTTGGCCCCTTGAGTGTGGCTCTTCCACAAAATACCACGTGCGGGCGCGCACGGACAGTGCGATAGAAGCTTCATGGCCCATGCGCAGAAGTCGGTTTTCAGCTTCAAAAGAAATTTCAACCGTTGTACTGTTGGTATTTGGCTCTGTTGACTAATGAGTTTGCCGACCAGTGTCCTAGGCTAGCATCTTCCCTGGTAAAAGTCAATCCTTACCTTAACGAAGCCTGTCTATTGTCTTTTGCATCTATGATAACACTAGAGGCCCCATGCATGAAATTCATGCATAGGGGCTCAGCGCCCGCCCCCCCCAGCCTCGTTACGATTTTACTATTACAGCAGATTCCTTTAGAATGTCAAGGTAACTATTTTCCAGACTCCTCAGGGCACAACCAATGCACACGGGGAGATCAAAAATCCTCATTGTTATTGCTGTCATATTAGCAATGGTTAACTATCCTGTACCCACCTATGTAAAAGTGTCTACCATTGTCCTTTTCATCCAATCCCAAGGGCTCCCCTGCTTTGCTTTCTCCCGCCTCCCTAATCTGGCACAGGTGAATTTCATGTAACCCACCTGCGGCTTCTCTTTTTATTGTAACGTGTAAAATAAGGTGCAAAACTGCCATTCTCTGGGGCGTTACCTCAATCCCCGACGTCTTGTTTCCTGGCATTTGGCTCAAATAAACCCACGAACACTCTCTACAGGTCGTTATGTTTCTTCTGTGGGCACCCCTAATGTCTCACTTTTTTATCCTTTTCACGTGGCTTAGCTCATCAGCCCTCCAGTTCGCATCTATTTCTCAGAAGCTACTGGTCTTTCCTCCGCCCTGGGACAACCACCTACCGCACCCTCCTGGGTGAACTCACCTGGGTGCTTAAGTTTTCCAGAACAAGCGAGTCCAGCGCAATGGTGGAGAAGACGCAGGTTTTCCCAGTGCCAGACTTTGCCTGGACAATCAAATCTGCAAAGACAGACGAGATGAGTCCTAAGCAATCCTGACTGAAGATGCTCAGGGGCCAAACGTGAATCCCAGAGCTAGCAGGGTCTCCAGAAATCACGTGGCGGGCGCCTCCGCGTTTAGGTAACTTACAAAAGCGCAGGCCGTGCCGGAACCCCTCCCGCTTCCCTCTCCAACTCAGAACCACGTGTCAGCGTGCAGCGAGCGAGCCTTCGCTGGCTCTCAACGCGGCACCACGCCTCCGTTTTACCCGTTAGTTAACTGAGGCCTGAACGCGGGCAGCGCCGACCCTCACCGACCCCGCGCAGGGCCGGCCTGGCTCTCCTCGGACCGCGGGGCCGCCCGGGAGTCCCCCTCGGCCTCCCCGTCCTCACCGACCCGCAGCGCCCCGGGGTGCCGCCCTCACCGAGCCCGCAGCGCCCCAAAGGGATGGCCTTGAGCTGCACGGGCGAGGGCCGCTCGAAGCCGGCCGCCCGCAGCCCGTCCAGCACCGGCCGCGACAGCAGCAGCGACTCGAAGTCCGCAGGCTCGGCCAGCAGCACGTCCCCCGTGCGGGTCCGCGGGCCGCTGACGTCGTGCGCCGTCCGCAGGCTCCGCGCCGGCCTGTGGAGGGGCTCCCGGGCCGCGACCGGGGCGGCCGCAGGCTCCCCCACATGCTCCGCCACAGGCTCCGGGGGCGCAGCGTTCTCCTCGGGAGCCAAGGCTGCCGGTGGGGCTTCAAACGCCGCCGCCATGGCAGCCGCGCCACGTGATCTCGCGGTACTTGGGGCGGGGCGGGAGCCTGAGAGCGAGAAGGAGGAAAACTTTATTAGCACGCTTCCGGGGAGACACGGACACGCCCAGCCTGGAAGAGGCGGGGCGGGGCGGAAGTCGGAGGCGTGGAGAGGCCCGGTTACAGCTGGAACCGCACACGCGTGCGGCCTGAGGCAGAGGAGGGAGGAGAGGGGAGGATACCGGTGCGCCGCCGCCTGCGGCCTGCAGAGGGCGCCGCGCGTCCGCGCTGGAGCCGCCGCCCCGCCTTCCGGCCTCTGTGGGCGGGTCTTCCGGCCCCGCGCCGCGCCCCACGCTCGCACCGCGCGCTCATTGTGATGCGCGCTGCGCGTCACGCCCCGGCTGCCTGCCTGGGCCCCGTGGTCGCCGCCCTACAGCCTTTCCCTCCCCGGCGCCCACTCCTGGTCTCGGTCCGCGGGACCGAGTTAATCATCTCAGGTCCCAGCGAGCGCTGATAGGAGTGAATTGCATTGAAGCCGGAAAACGGACTGACACCTCCCAAACTCCTACCTCCACCTCTGCACTCTAGGCGTGGACATCCACCCGCTTTCTCCTCTCTCTCTCACGTGTGTGTGTGTGTGTGTATGTAATTTTATATATGTATATATAATTGATTCTTTACAGAGAGGAAGGGAGAGGGAATAGAGAGTTAGAAATATCGATCAGCTGCCTCCTGCACCCTTCCTACTGTGGATGTGCCTGCAACCAAGGTACATGCCCTTGAACCTGGGACCCTTCGGGCCAAAGGCTGACACTCTATCCACTGAGCCAAACCAGTTTCAGTCACCCGCCTTCTCAAGGTCCCCGTGTAGATGCCTAATAGACATCCCAAATGTAACACTTCTGTGCGTTGCTCCTCTCCCTCCCAAGGGTGGTAACCTCGTTCTTCACCATCTTCCCCTGCGGTAGGTCGCTGCTCAAATATCACCTTCTCAAAGAGGCTTTTCTGAACGCCCTAAGCTCCCCATCCTGCCGGCTCCCCATCCCTTTATTCCTGTTCCCCCCTTTTTAAAAATATATTTTATTGATTTTCTTGCAGAGAGGAAGGGAGAGGGATGAGAGAGAAACATCGATCAACTGCCTCTTGCACACCTCCTACTGGGGATGTGCCCGCAACCAAGGTACATGCCCTTGACGGGAATCGAACCTGGGACCCTTGAGTCCACAGGCGGACGCTCTATCCACTGAGCCAAACCAGTCAGGTCTGTACTAAGTTTTTATAGCCACTTTTTCTCTTTTGACAAAGCAACAAAGGGTAGGCAATGTTATCACTTGCATTCCATCCACAAACATCTTTATTCATCCTTCCACAAAAACCTCCTCAGCACCTCAGATGAATCAGCCGAATGCTGGAGACACCAAAGTAGGACGACACAGAGCCCTTGCCTTGAGGGAGAAAGACACGGGCACAGAGGAGGCGACGATCAAGGCGGCCATCCGCAGCCCGAAGGGGGCGGTGTACACCACACGCAGCACTGACATTCTCCAGGGCCTGCCTTGCTCCTCGGGTGGCTGTCCCTGTGGGGGAGAGGACACGCTTCTGAGAAACCGAGGCAAACCGCTTTTGGCCTGCAGAGAGTAATGGCTTTCTCCTCCCTGTCCTCCTCATCCGGGTCCCAAAGGCAGCCCCAGGGGACAGATCTCAAGTCCCGTGAAGGCCCGGGGCTGGCTCCTGCGGCAGATGCGGAAGCATAGGTAAGGGGTTCACCAGGCAGTGAGGGGGAGGAGAGCTCCCGGGCAGACACTTAAGGGAGATATTCTGGGCAGAGGAACAGTTTGTGCAAAGGCGTGGAAGCAGGAGAGATCAGTCGTTTAGGGAAAGCAGACCTTCCGTGCGAAGGGGAGCAAGAATGACAGCAGTTAGCAGGGAACAAGGCTGCGGCGGTACATCCCTCCCACCTTAGGGAGACCCTGTCTGCCCCACAACGAAGTCAAAGGGTGCTGCCCGGCCGTGTGGCCCAGGGGCTGAGCATCAATCCATGAACCAGGAGGTCAGTGTTGGATTCGGGGTGGGTCAGGGACCCACGCCCTGATTGCCGTCTCAATCCCCAGTAGGGGGCGTGCAGGAGGCAGCCGATCAGTGATTCTCTCTCATCACTGATGTTCCTCTCCGTGTCCGAAATCAGTAAAAACTTACCAAGATATGAGTGTGCTGTGTTCTCAGAAAGGGGGACGGGGGCGAGGAGTGTTATGTAGCAATAAAGAGAAATACAGTTAGACATGTAGAGTGGGATTTGATTGACAGCCTAGGGGAGGAGTTTGGATTTTAACTGGCAGACAGCGGGGCGTGATGAGGATTTGGGAACTACCTGGCAGGTGACTGCAAGGGCCGCTGCACACCTGACAGGTCCTGGGTGTTAGAGGTGTGGGCACACGGCTCTCCCAGCACAGTGCTGGCTGTGTGCGCATGTCCAGCAAGCAGTGACTGAGCGTGTGCTTCTGAGTTCTCTTTCCCTTCTAGAGTCATTTTAAAAATATATTTTATTGAGTTTTTACAGAGAGGAAGGGAGAGGGATAGAGAGCCAGAAACATCGATCAGCTGCCTCCTGCACACTCCCTGCTGTGGATGTGCCTGCAACCAGGGTACATGCCCTTGACCGGAATCGAACCTGGGACCCTTCAGTCCGCAGGCTGATGCTCTATCCACTGAGCCAAACTGGTTAGGGCTCCTATATTCATATATATAGAGAGAGAGACAGAGACAGAGACAAAGAGAGACAGAGAGATTTCAGAGAGAGGGGGATAGAAACATAAGTAATGAGAACCATCGGTCGGCTGCCTCCTGCACACTTCACACTGGGGCTCAAACTTCCAACCTGGACATGTGCCCCGCGGGGAATCGAACCCCACCTCCTGGTTCACAGGTTGACGCTCAGCCCCTGAGCTACACCAGCCGGACTCCTGTGTTCGTTCTGCGTTCGGGTCCTCTGCTCAGTGGACTGGCACCATCGCCACACCTGTTCTCTCAGGTTTACCCAGTGCTAACGCCTGGCCCGCTGCACAGAACTGATGAGTCCAGGGTCCCGCTGAACCCGAAGTGGCTGCGCCCGTGGCTTTGGGGGCGACCGTACCTTCAGACCTTTGCCCACAGGAATTCAAAGCCGGGGGCCCCTGAGCTCCGGGCAGCCACCTCTCCCCACGTGACTTACCTGCCAGCCCATCCTCCCTCCCTCCCTCCAGCGGGACGCCCCTCGGCCCAAGGCCCGCGGTGATTAATTCCCCCTTTGATATCACAGCCTCCGTCTTCAGGGGGGGAGGGGTCAGGTTTGCTCTTCTCCGTGTGAGAAGCCCCCCCCCCCAATTCATTCTTATCTGGGCGGCAGGGGTTTTATTAGAGACGGATGGGCCCTTAACCATCACGGGGAGGGGGGGGGGGCTGTGATTTATGAGGCGGGGAGGCCGGGGCGTCCCTGGAGGCTGGGGTGTGGGATCTAGTTGATAAAGCGGCTGTCGGCGGCGCGGGGAGACGCACTCAATAGAATATGCACCGGCCGGGTGCTGGCTGGGCTGTCGGGAGCGTGTCCGCTGCGCGGGGGGCTCCGGGGGAGGATGCCGTCTGCCGGCTGTCTGGGGGAGACGGGCCGCCAGGGAGGGGACCTGGAGGGGCCCGGGAGGGCTGTACCTGTCAGCCGCCCAGCCCGACGGGAGAAGGTGACACAAAGGAGCCAAAGGCAACAAAGGGTCCCCCGCTGAGGACGCCCCTGACCTGCGGGAGGTCCCTGTCTCTCTCCCGGGGCACCCGCTTCCTGGGGGAGGAGGGACATGGGAGGAGAGCCGGCCAGAGGAGTTTTGTCCTGGAATTTTAAATCTCTGAACTCTGAGGGGTCTGCACCGAAGACCCCCTCCTGCCCTCCCCCCTGCCCCCTCCACACGCCGCCCCTTGAGTCCTGCTCCGGAGGCAGCTTGTCCGGCCTCTGCTGATGTCCTGCCAAGAACAGAGCCTCAGACGGTGGAGTCTCCCCTCTTTTGTTGCTGTTTCCCAGTTCCGGACCCCAGAATCAGGGCAGAGCACCTGCAGAAAGGCCTGTTACCTGGGGCATGCAGAGCTCCCTTACCCCCAGGGCCCACCCCCCAGCCTCCACCCTGCACCCCCCACCCTCCACCCTGCACCCGGGCCCTGCCAGTGAGGCGAACTGGGTTGATCTCCGGGGCCATCGGAGATGGCACAGATGCCGCCCAGCTCTGTCCTCAGGCGCCTCGAGCCGCTGGGAGGCAGGCAGGGCTGCTCACATGTCCTGTCCCCCCCACCCCCACCCCCACCCCTCGGCTGTGCTCGGCTCTGAACAAGGCCTTGTGAGGCAGACCCGGGCTTTCTCCGGCCAGGCGGTTCCCCCTTTTGATCCTCCGCATCTTTCTAAGGTCCCAGGAGCCTGGCCTGCCTCCCAGGTGCCCCCTGGGACGGGAGGGGGGACGGGGAGGCAACAGCCAGGGAAGAAAAAGTAATTGTCACTGTCTAATCTGAGCCTCCGCGGCGACACCCAGGGACCGCAGAGCAGCATGGATACAGCGACCGGCCTGATTAAATCAAACCTCTCCCGCCACCTCGTTCAATTAAACTGACAGGCGGGGAGCAGAGGAGGGAGGGCGGGGGGCCAGGCGGGCGGGTGGGAAGACCAGCTGGTCTGTCCGAGGGCAGCAGCCAGCCTTCCCCGTGTGCGGCCTGCAGGTGCGAGGGGCGGGTGTGGGGGGCGCGGCTCCGGGCCCTCTCTGAGCTCAGGCTGCCGGGGGACCCACAGGCGCGGGGCAGGGGCCAGGCCGCGGTGCTCTTGGCCTCTCAGAGGCCCTTTAGGCACCTTCCCTTCACACGGGAGGGAGCGTGGGAGGACGTGCCCGCGTTATAGTGAGAGCAAACGGCGGGGGGGGGGGGGGGAGTCTATGGGGCCGGGTGTGGGGCCATCTGGAGGCGGTCCCCGCCTGCCGCCAGGCCCACTCGCCTCCACATCCGCCACATGGCAGAACACCCCGATTTAGCCTGGACGGCATCTCTCCTCCCGCCCACCGGGGCACCGCGGCCGTCCGCCTGCGCTGCGGGCCGGCTCTCCGCTCCCTCGGAGCAGCCGCCTGCCGGGCCCACGCCGGCCTCCAGGGCCAGGAGGTCATCGGAGGCGCGCGCCCTCTCCACGTGGCCGAGCCGCTGCTGAGCCCCTAATTACAGCTGGGGGAGGGGGAGGGTGTTAGCCACACCAGCAAACAGCGACGGGAGAAGACGACACGATACCCTGCTGGCGTCCTCACTGGCCCGGGGCCTCAGCTGCCGGGGCCAGCTTTCCACTCCCCGGTGCGCGGGCTGCTTTCAGAGTGTCTGAGCCTGTGTGCGCGCTCGCTCTCTCTCTCTCTCTTCTCTCCTCTCTCTCCTCTCTCTCTCTCTCTTCTCTCTCTCTCTCTCTCTCTCTCCTCTCTCTCTCTCTCTCTCTCTCTCTCTCTCCTCTCTCTCTCTCTCTCTCTCTCCCCCCACCTCTCTCTCCTCTCTCTCTCCTCTCTCTCTCTCTCTCTCCCTCTCTCCTCTCTCTCTCTCCTCTCTCTCTCTCTCTCTCCCTCTCTCCTCTCTCTCTCTCTCCTCTCTCTCTCTCTCTTTCTCTCCTCTCTCTCTCTCCTCACTCTCTCTCCCCCACCTCTCCTCTCTCTCTCTCTCCCCCACCTCTCCTCTCTCTCTCTCTCCTCTCTCTCTCTCTCCCCCCTCTCTCCTCTCTCTCTCTCTCCTCTCTCTCTCTCTCTCTCTCTCTCTCCCCCACCTCTCCTCTCTCTCTCTCCCTCTCTCCTCTCTCTCTCTCTCCCCCCCCACCTCTCCTCTCTCTCTCTCTCTCCTCTCTCTCTCTCCTCTCTCTCTCTCCCCTCTCTCTCCTCTCTCTCTTCTCTCTCTCTCCTCTCTCCTCTCTCTCTCCTCTCTCTCTTCTCTCTCCTCTCTCTCCTCTCTCTCTTCTCTCTCTCTCTCTCTCTCTCCCTCTCTCTCTCCCTCTCTCTCTCTCCCTCTCTCCTCTCTCTCTCTCTCTCTCCCCCCCCTCTCTCTCTCTCCTCTCTCTCTTCTCTCTCTCCCTTCTCTCTCTCTCTCCCCCCCACCTCTCCTCTCTCTCTCTCCCCTCTCTCTCCTCTCTCTCTTCTCTCTCCTCTCCTCTCCCTCTTCTCTCTCTTCTCTCTCCTCTCTCTCCTCTCTCTCTCTCTCCTCTCTTTCTCCTCTCTCTCTTCTCTCTCCTCTCTCTCTCTTCTCTCTCCTCTCTGTCCTCTCTCTCTCTCTCTCTCTCACAGACACACACACACACACACACACACACACACACACGGACACTAACGCCTCGCCCAGATGCCCTGTCCCCCCTTGGGAGGCACTCTGGGGATCTGTGTATTGTCACCTGCACCCCTTTCCAATTCTCTTTCCACGGGAGGGCCAGGGCAACACCAGGATGGGGTGTGAGGACGGTGCACGCTGGCTGCTAGGGCGGGGGGTTGGACCCCACCTGCCCCGGGCACGCTCACCACGTCCGGTGAATGGCGGCATCTGGACGGGAACAAAGGGCAGGGAAAGGCTGGGGAGGAGCGGGCTGTCCCCACTGCCCCCACGGAGGACGTCTGGGCGAGAGACGGATGCACGTTTCTCCATGAGGACAAACGTCTGTACACACCGCTCCCTGGGAGAGCAGGCATGTGCCACGCCAGACACGGCATCACCACGCTTGTCCCCGTGGTTACCGCATGATGCCGGTCCCCGAAAGGGCACCCAGCAGACAGGGAGAGGCGCGAGGTGGTTAGGCGATGTCACCACCTCCTGGTGCGGCGTTGGCCCCACCTGTCCTGACACCGCCCGTCTGCCATCTGCAATCGGCACCGATGGTCTCAAAGGCGGGAGCTGGGTTCCTCTAGAAACACCCGCCCAAGTGAGATCGGGGCGGGCGGAGGGAAGGAGGTGGACAGGGTAGAAGGATTCGTGCCTCTGATTTTTGTTTGTTTGAATATATTTTATTTTTACTTTTTTAGAGAGAGGAAGGGAGAGGGACAGAAAGTCAGAAACATCGATGAGAGAGAAACACTGACCAGCTGCCTCCTGCACGCCCCCTACTGGGGATGTGCCCACAGCCAAGGTACATGCCCTTGACCTGAATCGAACCTGGGACCTTGCGGTCCGCAGGCCGACGCTCTACCCACTGAGCCACACCGGTTTCGGCGGTGCGTCTGCTTTTCTGGGCTGGTTCTGCCGTTGGCAACGTGAGCGGCGAGGGAGAGTCACTAACCTTCCCGCACTTTCCCGACCCGAAAACTGAAATGCCTGGGCAGGAAATGTTAGCGTTCCCACGTCAGAGGGAACGCAGGCCCGAGAGGTTCACGTCACTTGTCTCGCCCTGGCCTCGGCCCCCACACTCCGAAAGGTCCGACTCCCCCTCCAGGGCCCGTACCTGGGTTTCCGGTCCGACCCCAGCCCCTGTCGGGGCACATGCAGGAGACCGGCCAAATGAGGAGTCTCTCTCGCATCGATGTTTCTCTCTCTCTCTCTGTTTCTCTGCCCCTCCCTTCCTCCCACTCTCTCCAAAAAGCAATGGGGGGAAATAACCCTCTGGTGAGGACTGACAAACAGAAACATTTTAAAATAAAAGGACTCGCCCGAGGCGAAGGGCGTGGATTCCGGAGCCGGAGCGGGAGCCAGGGCCCCGGGTGCTGGCAGCGTTCTGGCTGCCGCCTCCCTTGGTCACGGGCAGGACGGAGGCAGAGCAGCCCCGCCCCGGGCATCTGGGAGGAGCAGGCCGGGGCCCGGCACAAGGAAGGCCTTGAACGCAGGCGAGGAGCCCCGTGTAGCCCCACAGGCCCTGACTTCTGGTCTTGTCATGAGCTCACAGTCCCCTGATTATCCGGACGGTCCCTCTCAGCCCCCCAATTGTACGGCGCGAAGTCAGAAAAGATGAAAACGCTAGTCATTTCCGAAACCCTCCAGCAGAGACACAAAAGACCATGGCGGGGGGCGGGGGGGGGGGGGTCATTATTCACTCTCCAGTGCCTCAGTCACTGCTATGGATGATGATTCATGGGGAGTCATCCCAGCAGAGAGAACCTGTCCACAGGCGGAGGGGGCGGGGCGGGAGCAGCCCAAGCGCCTTCGGGTGTTCGGCTCCAGCTTTCCGGTCTGTGTCTTCATTTGCTCAGTGATGACAATGTTTCTCGGCCTCGCTGGCTTTCCGCTCCGGAAACCTGAGGGGGCCAACTGCTGCTACTGCCGGCAGCCACTGCCCACCCCGCAAACCCCCAGCACAGGGGCCCGCCCGCCCCCCCCCGGGCTAAGCAGAAGCGTGCGTCCACAGGAACGGCTGTCACCCCGACACTGGGTCCCCTTCGGGGTGTCCAGGCCAGAATCTCCTCCGTCACCCAGGGCTGAGGTCTGATCAGGGCTAGGACAGCTCTCTGGCCCCTGACAAGGAGCCGCAGTGGAAGCAAAGACACGGAAGCCAAACCTGAGACGTGACCTCCCTCCCCCTGCGCTGCACAGCAGGGCGGGGAGCAGGCAGCCCGCTTTCTCTCTCTGGCTGACAGGCCTCTCCCTGGCAGCCTGCCGACCCCTGGTGCTCGCTCACAGCCACGAGAAGCCGGTGGCGATGGCCACGGGGAGGACGCCAGGAGCCAGCGCGGGCGGGCGGGGTCTCTGGGCTGCCCGCTGTGGCAGAGTGTCCCCGGGGGCATGCCCAACGAGTCCCTTCGCACAAACCCCCTGAGTGTTTCCTTTAGCCGGGCCCTGGCATTCCTCAGGTATTTTGCAGCTGAAAAACATTTGCTTTTCCAGCCAGCAAATGTTTACAAAATGGAAATATTTGCTTTCCAAATAGCAATAAACCACCGCTTAGGCACTAGAAGCGCCGGGCCCAGAGCCGCAACCAATTCCCAGCAGGGCTCTGTAAACCATGGGGACGGGTCTAATTTCGCACTTAAAATTCCTTTTGGGTTTTTCACCTGAGTTTGCCCATTCATACACAGAGTTTTCTCAAAACACTATAGAGCGGCTCCTCCAATAAGGACATGTCACGCAATGTCCCTTTATGAGATGCCGTGGAAACATAACCGTCGTTTGTATCAATTAGCTTACGATAAAAATGGTTTCCTTTTGCTAAAGTCTCAGAACTCATCGATGACGATAAGGACTTATCGTACTTCTTCCTCCAATGCTTTTCTTCTCTTCTCAATAAATAAGTAAGTAAATAGCTCCTGCATAACTAGCAGCCTAGTCTTGCCACCAGGCAACTTTGTAAAGAAGTAAAGGGAACCCTAACCAGTTTGGCTCAGTGGATAGAGCGCCGGCCTGTGGACTGAAGGGTCCCGGGTTCGATTCCGGTCAGGGGCATGTACCTTGGTTGCAGGCACATCCCCAGGAGGAGGTGTGCGGGAGGCAGCTGATCGATGTTTCCCTCTCATTGATATTTCTATCTTTCCCTTTTCTCTATAAAAAAGGTCAATAAATATATTTTTTAAAAAGAAGTGAACGCGGTGGGTGAGATGTCGAGGTTAGTACTATGTGCACAAGCCGTGGCGGTGAGCGGTCGGCTGAGCCAGGACTTGGGGCCCGTCAGCTGCTGGAGGTGGGGAAGGGGAGAGGCCGCTGGGGCCACGTGAATGTGGACAAGGGTCACAGGAGGATGCAAAAGCCCCACTTCCCTGGGGTCCAGACCCCGGATGGCACCAAGAAGGTCCCTGTCCTCAAGAAAGGGGGTTCCCTGTGAATGAGGCAGAAAGCTGGCCCTCAGGGCCCGGCCACCAGTGAGTGACTCTGGGGGGGCCAGGATATGGCTCCCAGAAGGGAAAGGCTGTTCGGGGGCTTAACACAGCTCCCGCTTGGATTTCAAACCCCACAGGCAGGGCTGCCTGGGTTCCAGACCACTCCAGGGCGAGATGCCCCCCTGGTGGGGACGATGGGGAGTCCCCAGGCAGAGGGACCCCCATGGCTGTCCTGAAGAGCTGGCGGCCCGCTGCTTGCCGCCCTGGCCATGGGGGTGGAGGCAGCCTGTGAGCAGAGGGTGATCTGGCCTGTGGGCATTAGGCCTTTAGCCCAGCGCCCACCTGTTTGGGAAGTCCACCCCTCTGTGTGAGGAGCTAAGGGGCCCAGCCAATGTTGTTCAGTGGTCAGGTGAACAAGGGGCAGCGTCTGGAAAACAAGGGGGAGGGCCCAGGGACCAGCGGGAAGTTGGTCAGGTGATCCAGAAGGAGGGGCCAGCTGGCCAGCTGGAAGTTGTGACATCATCAGGGGGAGAGGCCAAGTGGACAGGCGCAAGTGGTGATGTGAGTGACGGCCAGGGGGGCGCTGGGCCCAGTTGACCACCCGGAAGTTATCAGGTGAGTCAGGGGGCTGGGGCCCTGTGGCCAGCTGGAAGTGGTTACATCATCAGGGGAAGGGGCCTGATGGAGAGCCGGAAGTGTGGGGTGAACCAGGGCTTGGGGCCCTGTCAACAGCTGGAGGTGGGCAAGTGGATTGGGAGGGGGACACCCTTAGGGGGACTCTCTCCCTCAGGGGCCCTAGTCATTTCAGTAATCCCGCTTTCTGCAGAGTAGGGTACCAGAAAGGGGTTACCTTGGAAACAGGGAGACTTTATTGCATCACCACACAGACCAAAGCCTTTGGGCCTCAGCGGCTCTGTCTGTGAGTGAGGAGAAGGACATTGACGGTGAAGACACGGGAAGCTAAGGAGCTGTTAATGAGTAGTCTTTGGTTCCTCTACCGAGTCAAAGGAGTCTTCCGTCAAAGCCCAGAGAGAATCTTCCTTCGGGAACCGAGGGGCCTCCCAGCACATAGGCCGCTTCCTCCCTCTGCTGTCCCCCTGGTGCTGGAGTGGAAGAGGCAAGGAGCCCGCCCTCTGTAAGATGGACAGAGGACAATGCCATGAAAGGTAGGAGTTAGACTCTTCAGAGAAGAGCTGGGCCTCCATCCAGACCCCCCCCCCCCAGCACCCCGGTGTGTGTGCGCCCAGACACGCAGTCTCTTCAGCACCTCTGCGCCTGCTCGCCTGGAGAGATCGGCTCGCAGTGATATCTGAACTCTAGCCAACAACACGTGTTTATCTCCAGGGTCAGCCTTTCCTGTTGGTGCTCAGGAGGCCTGGGGGAGCCGAGAGGGGGGTTGGGGTAATGGCTGTTGGCAGCCACGAGGGGCGGAGGCCTGTGGGCAATGGGGACAGGGACCCCACCCTAGGGAGGGTGATTTGATGAGGCTTCCAGACCGAATGTGGCCACGTGTTTCTTTCCTCACGTCAGGATGAGCCCCCCAGCTCTTCTGTTGGCAATGGCGACGAGATGGACATCATCTCACCCAGGGGCAGGCCTTGGAGAGCCAGCTAGGACTCGGTGGGCGGGCGGGCGGGTGCTGGGCGGGTGCTGGGGGGCTGTGGACCCGGGCCAGGATCCGGGCAGTGTTTCCATTGTTTCATTTAGGCTCTGAGCTCTGTTGGGACACAGCGGGTTCTGCCTCTCCCCTCGAGCTTGGTCATCAGTGCCAGGACCCTCCGGCTCTGGCAGCGGGCCAGAACCCCGAGGGTCTGACACCAGGGGCTGTGCCATCTCCCTCGGGAAAAGCACCCCGCTTTCGCGTATCCCCACCAGCAGGGGGTCAATGCTGAGATGCCTGCTGAGATGCCCAGCTCAGGGTGGCTGAGAGAAAGTATGCCCCCCCCCCCGCCCGCTCGAGGTTGAGTTTTGGGGGGCGGAAAGGAGGAGGCTGACCATTTGATTCTTCTTTTGCAAAAATGGATCATGTCCGCCCCCACCCCCATCCCCATCCTCAGCCCAGAAATATTTACCCATGTTTACATAACCATGGCAACAGGCTTGAGTCTCTACCACTGAAACCCTTTTAGAAAAAGAGACGAGGGGAAGGCAGCCCTTTTTCCTACTCCTGCCTCCTGCTCTGCCCAGGTGGCCTCTTCGGGAACAAGGTGAAGAGAGAGAGCCCCAGGGCCCTGGGTATGACCTTGGCCTTCTTGGGGAACAGGGAGCAAGAAAGTCAAAATGGGCCAGCATCATGGAAGGACTTGAGTTGGACAGTCATTGTCCTCCAAGGCCCCGTGGGAGCCACCCAGAAATGGCACCTCTGACTTCTCCGGGACCTGTCTTCCGAGCAGGCACTGAGATTGCAGTCATCTGCGGAAGAGGGGGGTGGGGGGTGGGGGGGGGGGATGGGATGCGGTCTGGCTTTGCTGATGACATAGACTTTATCTCTAACACGGGTTCCTCTCCTCCTGACTCCACGGATCATTGTGGGAGCAGAGCTTTGTGAGGCATATGAAAGGGTTAGAGGCCCAGAGGTTGGAACCATAAGCCAGGGACACTGAGGCCAGTGGAAGGACAGCGTTTTTGCACGTCATCCTGTGCTGTCAAAAGCCGGGAGGACCTGCCCACCCAGTCCCTGGTTCTGCCATGAGCTCAGCCTCAGCGCCGGAAGCTGGGACCGCACCACCCCCATCCTCCTGCAGGAGTCGGGTGCCTGAGCCTTATGGAGGCAAAAACCCGAGCTTAACCTTGACTCTGAAGACTCCTGCCCTCTGAGGCCCGGCAGTCTGGTCGACGCTTCTCTGCCTCTGGATCTGTCCCTGTCCATCAGTCTATGTTGTTCATTATATTCCACAAATGAGTGAGATCACGTGGTATTTGTCTTTCTCAGAGGGAAGGTAGGGGAGGGTGGGGGGGAAGGAGGAAAGATCAGCCAAAGGACTTGTATGCATGAATATAAGCCTAACCAATGGACATGAACACCGGGGGGGGGGGTGAGGGCATGAGTGGGGGGAGGGTTGGGAGGGTTAATGGAGGGATAAGGACGCATATGTAATACCTTAATCAATAAATAAATTAAGAAAAGACTACTGCCACCAGAACCCACAGGCGGGCTGGGTGTCACAGTGAGGAAGCTCTGCCCTCCGGGTTGGGGAACCCCTTTGGGGTCTTCTTCCCTGAAAGGCTTCCTCTGTGGACTCCATGCTACTATCCAGGCTCCTCTTTCTGCCCCATCCCACAGGGTTCAACCCAGGACGGGTGCAGTGGGCTGAGGCCAGCAGCTTGGTCCTTGGAGTGACTCCCCTCTGGACACTTCCGCCCATGGGAGGCGACCCTTAGCATCTCAGCTCACAGCTGCAAGGAAGCCAGAGTTGGGGGGCTAAGGAGGAGCAGCGGGGAGGCCTCCAGGGAACAGATAAATGCAATCGCAGGCTCCCCAGCGCGCGTGGGGAATCCCGGAGCTCCATCCCGCGGCTGTCGGTTTTTCTGACCCACGCCGGGTCCTGAACAGCGACCTCGAAGGGAGGGGGGCACCTGGGAGTGGTAACGGAAACGCAGACCTGCGCCCCTCCTTTCCTCCCTCTGTCCCCTCAGCTACCGCTCCAGCTTCTCCCCACGGGGCTCTCAGGGCGAGGGCGCGACACGTGGGCACGTCACTGTAATCGAGGACCGGGAGAAGGGACTCTGCAAAGTCTTCACGTCTAAAGACGGTCATTTGTACCCCCCCCCCCACGTCCTCCAGTATCCAGCAGAGCGCTTTTGCTGAGCAGAGTGGAATGACCGCGCCGGCACGCTCTCTCCTCGCCTCCTGTGGGGTCTTCCAGGTGCGGTCTCGCTTAGAGACCCCGAATCCCGCTTGGGGCACTCTTTCCCCGTTCATTATCTTGAAACAACACGCCGCTAATTGCCCTGATGACTCTGGAGCCGAGCTACCCCCCGCCCCGCCCCCCGCCCCGAGGGCCAGGCCGGTGGCGCAGCGCCTAGGCGCGCAGGGAGCGCTGCGGGGAGGACCCGAGCTCTGCCAGGGGGAGCTGCGGGCGGGCCGGCGGCTCCTCTCCGGCTTATCAGCCGAGACTCCCCGGCCCAGGGCCGGCCGGAGCTCGCACCCCTCGGTGCCTGTTGAATGGAATCGGAGCCCTTGAGTCCCTTTCCCTTCCCCGACTGTACGGGGCGCTTCCCGCGTCAGGAAAACGGAGGCCACCTGGGCACTGGCACGGGAAAGGCCCGCTCCCTCGCTCCCCGCCCAGCCATCGGAAGCAGCCTCATGGGTCCCTCCGTTTTCTGTTTCAGAAGGAAACACCAGCCGAGACTGGTCTGGCGCAGTGGATGGAGCATCAGCCTGTAGACTGAGGGATCCCAGGTTCGATTCCGGTCAGGGGCATGTACCTTGGTTGCAGGCACATCCCCAGCCGGGGGTGTGTGCAGGAGGCAGCTGATCCATGTTTCTCTCTCATGATGTTTCTGGCTTTCTGCCCCTCTCCCTTCCACTCTGAAAAATCAATTATATATATTTTAAAAACAAGGAAACGCCACTGCACTTTTTTACCTATTTGTCTCTGCCTTCTCCTGTCCCAGCCCCAGGTACATTCTTGAGAGCAGAGGGGGGGGGTCCCATTCAACCTCCCAGGACCTACACCCTGGAGGGGCGGCCGGCACGCCTTCAATCCTATCTAATAAAAGGCTAATATGCAAATCAAGCAAATGGGGGGGATGACCATTCGCTATGACGCACACTGACCACCAGGGGGCAGATGCTCAATGCAGGAGTTACCCCTGGTGGTCAGTGCACTCCCACAGGCCAGCGCTGCTCAGCCAGAAGCCGGCTCACAGCTGGTGAGCCCAGTGGTGGTGGAAGGAGCCTCCCCCACCTCCATGGCAGTGCTAAGGGTGTCCACCTGCCCGCTTAGGCCCATGGGAAGCACACTGACCACCGTGAGGAGCAGGCCTAAGACATCAGTGGGACATCTCAGGAAGGCTCACAGACTGTGAGAGGGTGCAGGCCAGGCTGAGAAACCGCCCCCCCCCCAGGTGCACGAATTTTGTGCACTGAGCCTCTAGTGTTTAAATAAGAGAATACACCGGAAGGGGTGGGCTGGGAGGCCCCTCTACTAGGAGCGGGGAAAGTGGAGGGAAAGAGCTGCTGAGCGGTGGAGGGTGGAGGGCAGAGGGTGAGAGTTCGGAGAAGGGGGTTGACAAGAAGCACTCAGCCTCTTTCTGAGGGCGCCACCCGGTGCCCACCCGCAGGACGGTGCCCTCATGGCGACCAGACAGGGCTCACGTGCTTTGCTGGCGGGGCGTCGGTGCCGTCTGGCGTCTCTGTGCCCCGCGCCGTGCTGGCCCGGGCCAGGTGTCCCCCGCCAGCCCACCAAGGAGCTGCGGCCAGGGCCCAGCGCTCACCCCCGCGGCGTCCCCGTCCGCCAGCGGGCGCCCAGCCCGCGCGGTCCAACCCCCGCGTGCGCTTCTGATTGGCTGAGGGCATCCCCCCTGAACGCTGATAGGCTGGCGCGCCTTTCCCTCCGCCCCGGCACGGGCCGCGCGCAGCCCGCCGCGGGGGAAGCCGCTCCAAGTCCCGCCAGCTTCGCTCAGAGCCGCGGGAGGCGCGGATCGCGGGGCCCGGAGCCCGCGGGGCGCGCGGTGTCAGTGGGGCTGGGACCGTGGGTGGCGCCGAGCCCGGCAGATGGGCGCCTGAGGAAGGAGAGCGGGGAGATGGACTGCTACCTGCGCCGCCTCAAACAGGAGCTGGTGAGAGGGGAGCGGGCGCCAGGGCAGGGTGCGGGGTGCGCCCCCAATGGGTACCTGGCCTCGCCGGACCCCCGGAGCCCGGACGCGCGCGGGAGGAGGAAGGCCGAGGAGGAGGGCGGAAGGGGACTGGCACCGGCGGGCAGAGGGCAGGGCCTGTCCCGAGGGAAAAGGGCCACGAGGAAACTTGAAGCAAACATCGTGTGCGAGTGAGGCCGCAGGAACAAGTGACAGAGGCCGGGGACCGACCCGGCCCGAAAGGTTCCGGGGAACCCCGGCAGAGAGAGCGCGCACCGAGACGCGCGCACACGTGGATGGAGTGGGACCCAGACGCCCGCACCGGAGCGGGGCGCGGTGGAGGGGCTGGCTGACAAAGGTGTAGGGATTATGCAAAAAGAAAAAAAAAAAAGAAAGAAAAGAAAAAAGAAAAAGAAAAAAAACTCATAGACACAGGACAAGAAAAAAGAAAGAGGGACGCGGGTGCCCGGCTTCTGGGGTGGCTCTGGGCGACGTGGGGCGGGCGGGGCGCCGGGGAGCGTTCGCGGGGCAGGAGGTCAGCCGGGCACTGGTCGCTCGAGAGGCGCTGGCACTGCCTGGGGCCCCCAACTCTGCCGGGCTTGGCGGAGCTGCCGCGGCTGCGGGGGCCGCCGGGCCGGCTGTCTGCCCGGGCTTGCCTGCCAGCAGGGAGGGGGCTGGCAGCTGGAACGGCGGGGGAGGGCCCTGCGGGCGGGGGACCCGCCTGGCAGATCGAGAGCGGGAGCGGCGGAGGCCCAGGCAGATGTCGGGTCTGGGCTGGGGGCGTGCGGAGGGGGCGTGCGGGGCGGGTGCTGGGGCCGGGAGCGGCGGCTCAGGGTGGGGCTGGTGGTGATGGGGTATCCAGGAGGATGGGGTATCCAGGAGGCGGAGGGGTGCCTGCTCCGACTCCGGTCGAGTCTCACGGACTTCGTATACCTCCGCCCCTACCTGCCACCGCCCCCCCTACCTGCCACCCGGTTCCTTCAACCGCCAGGTTTCACGCGGACGGGCCACCAGGCTCTCTGCTGCCCTCGCCTCTGCCTCTTTCTGTCCCGGTCAGTGTGTTTCTCTGGGAGTCCCAGCCTCACCTTCTCTCTCCTCCTCCTCCTGACTTCAGAGCGGGGCACCCGGCCCTCAACTGCAGCCCTGGATCCAGACAGTGCCCCCCCCTCGCCCCCGCTTGCCATCCCATGGCATCCTCTCCCCTTCCGCCTGCAAACCCCCACTCTTCCCGCTGCGGAGGGACCCTGGCAGCCTGGCAGGGCCCAGCTCTGGGGAGAGGGGCGCGGAGAGCAGGTGTTCTCCGTGCGGGTCAGCCCGCTCCGGGCCCCGCCCCCTCAGCCCTTGGCTCCTCTGGCACTTCCTCCCGAAGCCCTGCTTGTGGAGACAGAAGGGACAGTTACCCAGCGAATTCAGTTAGTGACAGAAGAGTCTCCTTCCTGTCTCCCCCCCCCCCCCCAAGACTAGTTTCACACGCTTCCCAAGACAGTTTGGGATGGCTGGCCCAGCCCACACATACACAGTGCTGACCTTTCCCATGCATTTGTCCAGTACCAGAGAGCAAGGTCAAGACCATCACAGATAATGTCTGAAGTCCAAGGCCCATGCTGAGAACAGAATCTAACAGAATTCTCTTTTTATGTTGGAATCGGGGACCACACCACCCACCTCAGGATCTGCCTTAATAGAGGGTTTGTGGGTGTTCCTGGCATGGGTTGGAATTTTAAAACCCTACCCATTTGCATTTTTTGCTGCACCCTAGGTGGGAGGTAGCGAGGGGAGGAAGACAGAGCCTGTGGGTGCCAGGAGAACAGAAAAGGCAAACAGGCATCTGCACCGAGCTGAGCTCCAGGTCCTGCTTTGCATCGTCTCCCGCCAAGGGCTGGAGCCCCTGGTCCCCAGGAAGAGGAAGGGGAGAGGCTGAAGTCCCCAGCTCCCCGTTAGCTTTCCTTTGGCCCTTTGTCTGAGAGCTTCAGCCTTTGACTCTCTTGGAGAGGAAGCCAGATGCCTGGCCTGGGGCCCAGAATGACACTCCGATGGGAGAGCTAGGCACACCCCCCCCCTCCCCACGGGGCTCCATCCCCGCCCCCGTGCCATCCGCCCCGGAAAGGAGACAGCAGAGTGACAGGCAGAGCTGGTAGCGTCTCCTTCACTCCACGACAGACACCTCAGCCCGGTGCTTAGGGTGCTGAGCCAGATCTGAGCGCCCCAGTTTCCCCAATGGGAGTGAAGGGGAAAGCAGAGCTGGGCTGGCTCTGACTCAGCCCTCCGGCTCTTGTAAGGCTTGTGGGGGGTGAATTCGATGCAGCTTGGTTGGAATAGGAAGGTGTTGGCTTATTTACCCCCCAGGTCCGCGGTAGGGTGGCAAAGGCATGGCGTTTGTCATGAATTTGAGGGTGTGTGTGTGTGTGTGTGTGCCTCCCAGCCAGAATCATCCGTGCCACCCAGGAGGGCTGGTTTTGCAGTGCGTGCCCAGGAATGGCACTTGTGGGATATCAGTCAAGTTCGACATTGATTCCACGACATTCCTTTCCAGCGGCCCTGGTCCCGCAGACACTGCGGCTGAACCTGCTGGAACAGGGCACAGTCAGGGGCTGTGAAGCGGTCTCTGTCCGGGGCCCTCCGCGCTCCCCTCCTGCACCCCGGCCTCGGCCCCGGCCCGGGAAAGCTAGACAAGAAGAGTCTGTTCCTGAGAACCAACGCAGCAGAATTTCCCAGTTTCTCGAAGCAGAATATTTGCTCTGTAATGAGTGAGCTCGGGGCGGGGGGCGGGGGAGGCCGAGGGTTTGGGGATCCCGGCTCAGTTTGGTTCATGTCTAGAGGACTGGCCCCTGGGCCCTGCCTGGACGGGGACGGCGGGGTCGGGTTTCAGGGATGAAATGTGGCAGCGAAGTCGCAGCAGCTGACACACTTCTTCATTAGGACGAGGGGCTGGGGGGCTGCCACCGCTCAGCAGGGAGCACCTCTCTCCCGGCCCCAGCCGCCAGCGCCAGGGAGGGGCCCAGCCTGAGCGCAAGGCCTCGGGACCAGCTGTTGCTCACACTCGGCTCCCCGGGGGCTTCTAACAAAGGGGCGCACGAAGGAAGCAGATGTAAGGAGCTCACAGGCCGTTCCTCACGAGTTCAGATCGGTAGCAAACAAAGTGCCTACAGGCAGAGCGATGGAAGCTCATGGCCAGCTAGGCTGGGAGGGCTTCCTGGAGGAGGCGGCGGTGGATGGAGGCCAGCTCTTGGAAGGTCCATCCCAGCTGAGGGCTGGGGAGCCAGGAGAGGGACTTGTCTTGGGCTGGAGAAGGCTATCCGGGGTCAGCGTGGTGTTGCTAGAAGGCTGGCGGCTGGTGGCCACAGTTCAGGAGGCTCTGGCATCTGGAGAGGACCATTGATTCCGTGGAATCAACGGTGACCTTGACATTCAGCTCTTGGTGCCACAGAGCACATTTCCCGCCGTTCCCTTGGTGTGTAGAGCTGGGCGAAGAGGAGTTGGGACGAGCCCGGCCGGCGGCTCGGTGGTGGAGTGCGGACCTGGGAGCCAGGGGGTCACGGTTTGATTCCCGGTCGGGGCACAGGCCCAGGCGTCAGGCTCGGTCCCCAGTGCAGGGCGTGCAGGAGGCCGCCATCAGTGATTCTTTCTCATCACTTCTCTCTCTCTCTCCCTCTCCTTTCCTCTCTGGAGTCAATCAAAATATATTTTTAAAAAGAAACGGAGCAGAGGTTGGGCTAGAAGCCTGTCAGAAGAGTCCATGAGGGAACGTGAAAGCTGAACTAGGAAGGAGAAAAGGAGGGTAACTTCTTGAGGTCCTTGGATGCCCGAGGCGCTAGATTGACCGGCTGCCGGGACAGGAGAGGCTGTCAGGGAGAAGGGCTGGCTGAGGTGGAGGGGCCAGCGGAAGGGGCGAGACGGGCACCCCGTCTGCCTGCTTCTTGCCGGAGCGCACAGCCCCCAGGACATGCTCCGCATGGAGAGTGGGCTCATCCGTCTCAGACTCCCTCCTTTCCCTCCCGGCCTCCCCCTCGGGCTCTTGGCAGAGTTTCTACTCCACCTTCCTGTGGGGCGCTTCAGCCAAGGGCGAGGGCTGTGAAGGTCCCATTCACGGGGCCGGAGAATGGGCTGCCTGGCCAAAGCGGGGCTTTTCCCATTTCCGGCCCTGAACCTCCCTGTCGCTTCCAGAGGGACTGAAAGGCCCTGTGTGGGGAGCCCGGGGGCGATGGGGAGGGGCAGGCAGGCAGGCAGGCACCCTGCCAGGCCCTGGCTGAGCTGGAGCTGGTGGCCCAGGATCCCGGCTGGGCTGGGAGAGGGCCTGAGACGGCTGCCGCAGGCACAGCTGTGGGATCGGTCAGGGGCCAAAAGGGTTGTGTGTGTGTGGGGGGGTGCAGAGGGTGCTGGTGTCCCCTTTCCCACCTCCACTCCTCCCACACCACAGCGCGCCCAGCGAGTGCCCGGCAAGGGTGCTGGCCTCGGACAGCTGACCCCAACGCCCCCCTCGAGGGCTGGGCCGGAGGTCCAGGATGCCGGGGTCTGGCTTCCCAGCAGCAGCGTCCCCTCAGCCAGTCCCTTCCTCCTCTGATGAGTTGGTGGAGAGGCGCCGTCCCTGGCTCTTGGAGTCCCTCCCAGACTTCATGTTCTTCTCTCTGTACGATGTGACTGTGCACGCCCACTGGGCAGCCCGGATTCTTGTCACAACAGTCCCACGAGGCCGACAAGTGAGGCCAGGCTCGAGGGACTCGGATCCAGTTCGATCCGGTTCGATCCGGTGCTCCCACGAATATCCGCCAACCTCAGGCAGTCGATCGCTGTCCCCACTGGAGGCGCTCAGGGGGACGTAGGTGATGATGCTCTCTGAAAACCACCGGTTTTAGAGCAGCCATCTGCTCCTGGCGGGCGGTCTGCATCTCATCGAGGTTCCTCTATAAGAGCCCTTTCCACAAGCAGTAGATCCGGGTAAGGTATGAAATCCTAGTAAGTGCCCAGGCCGGATGCGGATAGGGGAGTCTCGGGAAGAATGTTCGGGAAACACTGAGGGGGAAACTGAACCCCCAGGCTGCGAGTCCATCGAGTGGGGAGGACTCCTGCCACCCCTGCCAGCCTCCCGGGTCACCACGGGGTTGGATCTGGCCACGGAAAGGGGAGGGGAGTGCCACTGCCCACGTGGGAAGGGCTGTCAGTTTACAGATTCAGCCCAAAGCACAGGTTGGTGCACCTGCCCAGAGTCACATGGCCGGGCGTCAGCCTGACCCCGGCCAGGCCTCAGACCCCAGGAGGGTGCCTGGGCTTCCAGCTCTCACTGGGGAGGAAGCCCAGGCTGTTTCAGCCGCAGCGAGACACTGACGTTGGGCGTGAAGACAAATTCAGAAGGAAACATGGAGGCTCAGGAGGGCGGGGTGGAAGGTGGCCTGTGGGCGGTGGATGGATGTGAGGAGCACAGGGGACCCTGGTGGCCTTTCTCGGAAAGGACTCCCACAGGTCGCTGCGATGGGAGAGATGTTCGCAGTAGAGAAGACGGAAGTGGCTGTTGGCTCTGTCCTCCCCCCCCCCCCCCCCCCGCCCCCCCGCCCCCGAAGGAAGGACCTGGGGCCCCGGGCGCCTGGAGACAGCTCAGGATCCTCTGATGAGGCCCTTTCTTCTCGCCCACCCCCCACCGCTCTCTTCTCCCTCCTCGGTCCTGAGGCCAGAGAAAGCCTGGGATGGAGAAGGTCCCACGCTCTGGACCAGACGGAGCTTGGCCCTGGCTCTCTCTCCGGGGTGACGTCATTCCCTTGGGGGGGGGGGGGGAAGGCAGCTGCTTCTCAGTCCGGACCCAGCCGCTGCTCCTGCCTCCGCTTCCCACACTCGGCTCCCTTCCTCCGTTCTCCCCTCACTGTCAGCACTCCTGGCTGGCTGACTGAGCTGCCAGTCGACGGGCAGGCGGACGCCAAGGCTCCCCGTTCCTCTCCCCACTCCATGCGGGCCGCTGGGAGGGCAGGACTAGAGGTGCTGCTCCCTGACCAGACCGGGTGGATGACTGGAACCCAATCATTACTCTGTATTCAGGTCCACTGAGGAAGAACGTTCTGGAAGTTCTCAGGAAGCCATGACAGCCCCAGTTCACCTCCAGGCCACTTAGAATCACGTACTGCCTCCCCCGATCCCTCCTAAGCTGTCCCTACAAGGCAAGAAGTCTTATTCCCGTTTTAAAGAAGGGAGGAATCGAAAAACGGGGTTTCAGTAACCCGCCGAGATCACGCAGCTATTACTCGGTAGAGGTGGGATTTGAACCCTGTTGCGTTTGTCTCCAGAACCCAGGAGCCCAAGCAGTAGAGTGCCTTTTCCATAGGGCTGTGCTGTCAGTCCTGTTGACTTAAATGCGGCCTCTGTTTTACGGACAGCCCCGAATTCACGCGTGCCCACACATTCTCCCCGGAGAAGCGCACAGAATGTCAGCGTTATTTCTCCAGGGTGTTTCCAGAGCCGAGGAGACTGAATGGGGTCACCGCATTCCTCCCCTGCCTCCGGCCCGGACTGCGCTTGCCCGGCCTCCCGGCCTCTTGGGGAACGCACCCCGAGGTCTGCCCTGCCGCCTCTCCCTGTGCAGGCGCCGCTGTCCGAGCGCAGAGGCAGCCTGTGGGGGTGGCTCGGGGTGCTCGGGGTGCTCGGGGGGGGGGGGACCTCTTTTTTTGACTCCTCACCCAAGGAGTGAGGATACTTTTCCCGTTGATTCTGAGAGAGAAACATCCATGTGAGACACATCGATTAGTTGCCTCCCACAAGTGCCCCAATGGGGGTGGGGGTGGGGGGGGGGAAACGGGGTCGGAACCTGCGACCCAGGTACGGGCCCTGGACGGGAAATTGAACCCGAGACCCTCCCGTGCGGAGGCTGATGCTCTAACAGCCATGCGGGCTGGGCGGTGTGGTATGGAGCAAGTGCAAGGTGCTAGCGGGGTTCTGGGGAGTCGTCACGAGGCCAGGCCCTCCCTCCATCGGCAGATGCACAATGAACGCCGCCCGACGGACAGGAGCCGGGGGGGGACAGGCTGCGGCCGCAGGGAAGAGGACTGGCGGGGGGGGGGGGGGGGGGGCTCTGGCGGCGGAAGGCCTCGGAGGAGGCTTCACTGTCCAGATGGCCAGGCAGGGACCACGGACAGGCACCGGCCGGCGTCAGTGGGAAAGGCAGAAATGACCCAGGCTCTAGGTCGGGGTGGGGAGGAAGGTGGCATGCGGGCGGAAGGGGGCAGGAATCGGGAGTCAGAGGAGCAGTTTGCCGGAAGGGAAGTCTTAGGATGGGGGCTCCGTGTCTGTCCTGACTTTGCTCTGGGTCTCCCCAGCCGAGGGAGGGGCCGGGAGGGGGCAGCCCAGAGGTCAGAGGCGGGGTCGCAGGAAGCCGGCCGCCCCGAGGCCGATGGGAGGCCGATTGATGGCACGGGCCGGCCTGGCAGTTGGCTGTCAGGCCCCGGACACATGGGGAGCTGAGTGTGGCGATTCCCGGCTCAGCAAAGGCCTTTCTTTGCCCCCAGAACAGCCAGCCCTGCACTGCCCTTAGTGGGGCTGGCTTGGAGATCCTGCCCTGCTCCCCGGCCGGGGCAGGGGAGGGAGGGACTCTGAGGCCTGAGGGTCAGCTGCTTGTGCAGCCCTGCAGAGCCTCTGTGCCTGTCCTCCTGACCCCCCCAACCCCCCCCCCCCCCCACTCCCACCGCGGGCTGAGCCGTGCGCATTAGGACCAGGCCGGGAGGTAAGACGATCCCCCCGGGTCTCTGGGGGGCTTACGAAACAGATGGCCCCGCACAGGAGGGCGGCTGCTGGTAACCTGAGCAGAGCGGGCGGGACCCAGGCAGCTTGGGCCCCGGGGTGGGAACCTCATGAATGTTATCAGACCGAGCATCCCTTGCCCAGCTTCCAAACTCGGCCCTCACCCAAGTCCATCTCTCGGCTCCTTCCAGCTGGCACCTGGGACTCGGGCCTTCGACACCCACAAAGGGGCCGGGGAACTGGCCCCCGGGTCCCCGCTCTTGGCCCAGTGGGCCAGAACTGGGCAGGAAGGGCACCAGAGCCAAGTGCCAGAGCAGCTGGGAGAGGACAGGTGTGCAGAAGGCCTGGGAAGAGCCGGGCGAGGGTTTCGCCAAACAGGAGCTTCCTGGCCTCGGCCCTGGCAGCCAGATGTGCCCAGCAGGGAACGGAAACCCCAGCCGTCGCTTCTCCCAGCGAGCGAGCTCCCCTCCCCCCACGGAGCCGGGCACAGGCAGCCTTCGGGCCCAGCGCCGCCGCCACCGGCTTCAGAGCCGGGCGGGAGGGCCGGGGCGAGGGCCGGCGCTCGGACAGAGCTGTGCTGAGCCCGCCCGTGCGCGGTGACTCCGGGGCTGCTCCACCCGCTGTGGCATCTCTTGTTCCTCTGAGAACTACGGCGTGAAGATGAAGGCGATGAGGCTTGGAGCGGCCCCGGCACCCTTCCGGCTGCATAGTTTATACTCACAGAGCATCACTGTCCTTGTCGCCATGGTCACCCGGAGGCTCGGAGGCCGGGGCACAGACGCAGGAAGGGCAAAGGCGTTAGTTGTGTCCACGCCACCGCTGGGCGCCCCTCGCCGTGACCTCGCTCACCTCTCACTGTGTCATCTTGAGCAAGTCACTTGTGCGCCTCGGTTTCCTCATCTGTAGAATGGGAGCACCGCCGGTGACCCCCTCACAGAGCAGTCGGGGAGCTTGAACATAGATTCATTTGCACGCAGGCGTCTACACACCCCATCTCGGGGTGGAGAGCAGCGTCCCCACGGTCAGCAGCCACCCCGGGTTGGAGGGCCGCCTGCCAGCGCCGGTCCAGGCTGTACAGATGGGGCCACTGGAGGCTGGAAGGACACTGGGTGTGTGTTGGGGAAGGGGGTCCAGGTTCAGGGCCAATGAGAGGCAGCCCTCTCCCCCCCGCCACGGTTCACGGGTCGGCTCTCCTGTCTCCGCAGATGTCCATGAAGGAGGTGGGCGACGGCCTGCAGGACCAGATGAACTGCATGATGGGGGCGCTGCAGGAGCTGAAGCTCCTCCAGGTGCAGACGGCCCTGGAGCAGCTGGACCTCTCTGGGGGGGCCCCTGCCCCAGGCCGCCCTGCAAGCCCCCGGACCCAGCGGGAGCCCCCGCCGTGGGAGGGTGGCAGAGGTGCCTCCCCCTCCAGCCAAGCTTCTCAGGGGAGCAGCGCCAGCTGCCCATCCGACCGGAGTGTGTGGGGCAGGCAGCCAGCTCTCGGACCCAGGACCCAGCCGCCAGAGCTCCGAGGCTGTGCCGGGCAGAGGCCCGAGCTGGCGGAGCCGGACGACTGGACCTCCACG
Organism: Antrozous pallidus; assembly: GCA_027563665.1. Taxonomy (NCBI): domain Eukaryota; kingdom Metazoa; phylum Chordata; class Mammalia; order Chiroptera; family Vespertilionidae; genus Antrozous; species Antrozous pallidus. Next base: position 6,869,490 of record CM050527.1, on the reverse strand, counting down.
CTCATGTCCCGGGGCCGGAACCGCCAGCCGCTGGTGATGGGGGACAACGTGTTTGCGGACCTGGTGGGCAACTGGCTGGACCTGCCGGAACTGGAGAAGGGCGGGGAGAAGGGGGAGCCCGGGGAGGCGGGGGAGCCCCGGGGAGAGCGGGGCCAGCCCCGGGAGCTGGGCCGCAGGTTCGCCCTGACCGCCAACATCTTCCGGAAATTCCTGCGGAGCGTGCGGCCCGACCGCGACCGGCTGCTGAAGGAGAAGCCGGGCTGGGTGACCCCCTCGGCCGCAGAGCCCCGGGCCGGACGCTCGCACAAGCTCAAGAAGCGGAGCCATCCCAGGGGTTCGGGGCATCTCCCCTTCCCGGGCGCGGGGGAGCCCAGGCGAGGGGAGGGCACGCCCGCGGGCGGCTCCAAGGCCCTGGAGGCCGCGCCCTCCGGCTTTGACGTGAACACGGCCGTGTGGGTCTGAACCCGCACAGCGGACCGAGCCCTGCGCCCCGCGGGGCCCCGGGGAGGAGGGTGCGGCTGGCGTGGCTCTCAAAGGCCCAACTCCAGGTTCCGAAGCCCAGGTCCAGGTTCCTTTTCCCCAGACAGGAGAGGAGGCAGGTGGCCGTGGTGGGAGAGGCAGTGACGGCTGGCTGGTAGGGGAGAGGGGGTGTGTGTGTTTTGCTCATTCTGAGCTGGAGGGGGGATAAGGGGAGAAGGCCAGAAAATCCTTCTGACCTTCCTCACTGTCTCCCACGACCCCAGCTGAACATTCTACATGGACTGGGGCAGTGGTCGGCAAACTCATTAGTCAACAGAGCGGCAAACCGCGGCTTGCGATTGCAGTTTGCCGACCACTAAGGCCTCAGGGCCTCAGGTTCCTCAGAGAAGCCCCCAATAAAGACCTCATCTCTCGTTTGCTTCCCCGGCAAACCACTGCTCCTGGCACAGGTATTAACCCTACGCCTCCTGGGAGTGGGGGCAGCAGAGAGAACCCCCCACCCCTCCTGCACCTGCTGCCTTGATCTGTCAGCTGGCACCGGGTCCGAAACGGCTGGCTAAGCAGTGCAGGCAGAAGGAATTCTGGGGGAAGCCCTTGTCTTTCCAAATCACAGAGCAGAGATACCTGCAGCCCGAGAGGCCTGGGAATCCCGTTCCCACCCGTTATCTCCCGTGCAAGCGAGCAAGTAGGCTGGTCTGACCCCCTCACCCACAGGAGGCGCCACCTGTCCTAGGACACACCAGCAGGGCCCAGACCGGGGCTGACTGAGCAGCAGGGCCCTGGCGTCACACCGCTCCCCCAACACCCTGTCTCAAGCCCTGCACCCCCACCCGGACACAGGGCGCATACACTCTCCAGCGAGAGTGAGCCCAGATGGTACCAACACTCAAACCCCTCGCTCCATCTCTGGCCTCTTCCCACCTGACCCAGAGCCACCCTGGGGTGAGGGAGGGCCCTGGGCAGCAGCCCAGCTTCTGCGGCCGTGGTGGTGGCACGTGGCCCAAGAGCAACGCCACCCCAGCGCCCTCTGGAAGCCACCAGCCCGCCTACTCTGGCCCGGAAAGCCTGCTGGCTGGGGACGGACAATGCAGGTCCCTGTTAGGGCCCAGCCAGCCTGGGAGGGCACACTCCCTCCCCTCCACCCCTCCCGCCCGATCTGCCCTATCCTGATGGGAGGTGACAGCTGCAATTAGAGGCAAGACGCCTTCCTGCCCTCAGAGCATTAAGAGCAAATTGGAGAAGAAAAACAAAGGCTCTTCATGCAACCCAGGCCCCAGGGAGGAGATGGGGGGGGGGGGGTTACAGTGAGAGCGCCATAGGACCACTCCCAGACTGCCTCACAACCCGATGGGAGGTGTGCAGTTCTGGACGGCGGAGGCTGCAGGAGGAAAGGCCCCGCTCTGAGAGCACCCTATTTGCCAGGCGGCGCGCACACCTCCCAGACGGGAATGGCCCTCGAAGGCGCTGTCATCCTCTGAGCAAATGGAAGAAGCAGGATTGGAAGCAGAGGGTCCTCTGGCTCTGAGACCAACTCTTCGCTCTCCCCGGTGTTGGCCAGCGCAGCTCGCCCTGCCTGGAGCTGCCCAGCCGGTCGAGGAAGAGATCTATCTGGTCAGCTGTCCCCAGCCCCCCGCTCCCTCCCGAGGCTCCCCCGGGACTCGGGTGTTCAGCCCTGGGGGAAGGCCCACAGACTGGACTGCCTGCGGTGGTGGTGGTGGTGATGGTGGCGGTGGTGTGTGTGAGCGCAAAGGTTCCACCTGCTGGTTCCCTGAGGAGAGAGGCCATCCAGCAAATGGCTCAAGAAGGCACCAGACCCGAGTCAGGAGCAGCTACAGGGAACCGAGTCACCTCGGCCACTCACCTGTGACTCCTCTGTTCTGTGGACAATCACAGCGATTCAGACCCATCAAACCGTGTGCACTGCGACAGAAACGAAGAACAGAGCAATGGAAGGGACCCCGCTCCCGATCAGGGCCCAGAGGGGAGAGAAGCAACATGAATCCAGGATGCAAGGGAACCAACACCCCTTTTAACTTGGGGGGGAAACAGACCGACCAGGAGTGCCGTCCGCTGCGACATCGCTAACGGGTGTCGCACCAGCATCTTCAGGCTTTTCCTCCGCACCGCCCCCTGGAGGCGGCTGCGTGGCTCCTCACAGGGGGCGGCTGGGCGATGGGAGCTGGCCAGGGTGGCAGAGCTGAGACTGGGACAGGTCCGGCTCTGTGCTCCTCACACTTCCGGACACAGGACAAGCTGCCAGCTCTGCCCCAAAGCCAAAACTATGCTCTCGGGGTCCAGGCCTGGAAGCACACAGAACGCTGACTTGGGGGGCAGAGGGGGGGGCAGGAATCTGCCCTGGTCTTGACAGGACTGGTGTGACGCCTCCTTGCTGTTAGGCTTTGCGAATGAAAGCTTCTGGCCCATTCATTCACCCCCATTTTTCCTCCCCCCTCCCCCACCCGTGGGCTGCAGGGGCTGCGACCAGGGTGGAGGCCGTTAGGAGGCTGAGGGAGGAAGGCACTGGGAATGCCTGGACCTACGTGAGGAGGTGCGGGCTGCCTGGCGGGAGAGCTGGGGGTGGTGCGAGGGAAGTAGTGGGAGCACACAGCGAGAAACTGACAGCGTAATTCTGTCCTCCGGGCTCATTTTATGGTTAATTAGGACATGCAAATAGGCTGGGAGCTCATTTCATATTCTCCCTGGCCTGGGGCCCCGCCTCACACCTGCACTGCTTCCCTGGCAGGTACTGAGCCCCCCTGATTGGCTCAGGCATCTGCTCAGGGTCCCCACCTGCTTCTTTGTGGCCCTGTGGCCAGTCTGTGCCTGCCATAAGCAAGAGCTAGAAAAGCCGGGCCTGTCCCCTCCTGCCCTTCTCTCTCCAGCCCTTCACACCTGGGGCGCTTTGCCCCCTGCACCCACCCCTCAGGCTGAGATCTGAACCCCAACTTGTCCTGAGGAAGAGACCTACCTGGTTCAGCTGTCTCTACCCTAGCCCCCCCGCTCCCCAGAGCCCTGTCCGGGAGGGGCTCCTGTCTCCCCAAGCGACATTTCCTGCAGGGCTCCACAAAAGCCAGAGCACAGCCTGTCCCTCTGGGGAGCAGGGCCTGTGTCCCCGGGGGACTTCCCGCCAGGGCACCTGAGCCCCCTCAGCTAGTGCCAGGGCCCGAGCGCTGGGTCTGGAGGCGGACACAGGACGAGGGGCCCCTTCTGTCACCGCAGAGCCTGAGCACGCTGCTGGGCATCTGGGAGCCTCGTTCTTTTCGCTGGAGGAACAGGGACCAGGCAGGGCTGCGTGACACTTCAAGGACAAAGTGTTCCTCAGGGTCAAGCACACCGTCTACATATTGAGCAGAATATACGGGACTCCCTGACCCTCAGTTCCGGCACGAATCATGGGATGCAATGCAAAAATGCTAAAAGAGAAAAGAAAAAAGCCTTTTTTTCTCTGAGCATTGTTAAAAATGTATACCGGCCCTATGACCTCACAGGATGTGGCCAGGATCAGGACAATAGGTGTGGACATGTTTTTGTATAGTGCGCAAACATTACCAGGAGGCCTGCTGTTGCCAGTGCACCGTTTTCCATGGTGGGATGGTGTGTGTGTTGGGGGTGGGATGCCTGAGGATGGGGACAGGGTGGAGCACACCCCGCCCCTCCCGCGCCCAGCTCTCCTGCACGGTCAGCCCTCGGGGGGCCTCGTGTTCTTGGCAGAACTAGAGTGGGATGAGCCAAGTCCTGATGGTTTTGAGGAGTCAGGCCTCTGCTCTAAAGCCTTGTGGCTGGAGTCTCTCCCGCCCCAACGCCGGGCACCCGGGACTAAGGGCTGAAGGAGCTGGTGGCTGCCCTCCAACCCCTCCCAGGGACAGGACCTAAGGCCTGGGGGAGGGAGGCGAGGCGTCTGTGAAACCCGCCCCTTTCAGAGGGCTCAGAGCCCAGGCTGTGTTGCCAGACGAAGGGAAATGGACTAGGAGCGCCTAGAAGACCCTGGGCTAACCCTGACCCTAATCTTACAGGGCCGGGCCCAACCCGACTGCAGTCACCCCTGCCTCTCTTTCGCCTCCTCTAGCCAACCCTCAAGGCACCAGGATGATGAAACCTCCCACCCAGATCCCCTCTGTTCCTGCCCATCACGGTGCCATCAATCAGTCCCGGCACACTCCTCCACCCACCACCTCCAGGCCCAGAAACACACCCCAATTCTGGCACACACACACTGGTGCACGCCCGGGCAACACACTGAACTCGGCCCTGCCAAGGTCCCGAAACCCTGGGCCCTGGGTGGAGAAGGCGGCGGGGTCCTCGACTCCAGCTCTCCGGCCAGATGCCACTGGCCCTGGGGTCCACATCACAGAAGCCATTCCCTCTCCACATGCCCGTCTGAGCGCATCTGCGCTGGTCCAGGGACACAGGACTCACTGCCCAAAACGATCGCCCAATGCTGTGTGCCTCCGCCACTTCCAGCCACCACTCAGCCCTGGGTGGCCTGCTGTCTGGGTGGCTTTTGCCCTCCCCACGCAGAGGCCCCTCGTTTCCTCCGCCTGGCACAGCAGATGCCCAGCCCAGCCTGCGGCTGCCCGCCTCTGGGGCTGTTGCTATGGTGGGGGAAGGTGACCCCATCCCAGAGAAGAATCAGGTTTTGTTTTGTGTCTCGCTCTGCACATGTTACTCCCCCTCCTCTGTGCCTCCCTCAGCCCCTTCCTCATCTGCTCTCCCCACCGGAGGCTGGAGCCACAGCTGTAAGGAGGTGCCGCCTGGGGTCTGCGGGGACGGAGGAGGAGAAGGAAACCGAGAGCCTGTGAACTCGCCCTCCTCACTGCCTGCTGCCCGGGGAGCCCGGAGGCCCAGCCCCCCCCCCCCCCCCCCCCCCGCCAGACCCAAGGGAGCTCAGCCTTATTTCTGGGCACTTCTCACTCCCCCTTGCCTCCAGGAGAGGAGCTACTCGGTGGCGGCCCCCCAGCCTGGGGCTTCTGTGCCTCTGGGACTCTCCTCCCACCCCCCATCAGACCGGCTGGCTCTTTCTCACCCTGGGAAGCCTCCAGCAGGCCTGGCATGTGCCTGTCCCCAACCACAGGACTGTCATTCATGTGCGTGCTTATCTTCCTAGACCAGTGGTCGGCAAACTGCGGCTCTGTTGACTAATGAGTTTGCCGACCACTGTCCTAGACAGTGAGGGCCTCCAGGGCAGCGACTCCTCACTCCTCGCTGGTGTATCAGCAGCCCCAAGCCCTTGGCGTCACCGGACCTCCACTCCTCAGCCCCAAGCTGAGCCTGCCCCCCCCGCCCCCAGGTGAGACCAGCAGCCAAGCGGCCCTCAGTTCCCATGCTGGAGGGCATCACCGTGGCCCCAGCCCCCGAGTCCTCTCCTTTACTGCACCCCCAGCCCCCGCTGTACCCGTCCTCCTGACCTGGCTCAGCTCCTAGTTCTTTTTGGCAGTGTCTGGCCTAGACTTGCACTACACTCATTTTTCCTTGGCGCTGCCGGGGCGCTGCCATGGCTCCCCACCCGTCCTGGGGACACCGAGTCTGCCGCTTCGCCCTCCCCCATTGTGCAGGGCCGGGCGGGGCGGGGCGGTGGGGAAGGAAGCTGAGAGGTGGGTGTTCAGCGCCTTCTCTACCCCCAGCTGCCCTCCTGGCCACAAGCCAGGCATTGTCTCCAGGGGCCGGGGCCATCGAGGCAGCAGGCGGACATCACTCGGGTGGGAAAGGGGAGGGTGTCAGGAAAACAAAACAAAACAAACACCAAACACCCCAAACAAAAAACAGGTTCTTCCAAATAGAGTAAGTGCAGCAACTGAAACTGCTCCACAGACAGCTTCCCGGCCAGAGGACGAGGGCTGGTAGCTTCCTCCCGGGCCTCCTCGCAGCCTCCCTCCGCCAGGCGGGCCGGGAGCGCGGGGCAGCCCGGGGGCGCTCGGTATTGGGAGCCCTGGCCAGACCGACTCCAGCAGGTGCTGGGATCCTGACTGGAGTTCCGAGCATCTGTTCGCAGGAGTCCATTTATATCCCAGAAAAGAGCGGGCGAGGCTCTGCATCAGCGGTTCCTGGGCCCCAGGAATTCCAAAGCGTGGCCTTGGCCTCGGGACCCTGCGGGAGGGTAGGCATCAGAGGCCTTCTTTCTCTTCTCCACTACAGGTGTCCGCTCCCAGCGCAGGCGGGCGGGCCCGATGCCCAGTCTCCGGTGCAAGCCCTCCTTTCCACACTGGGAAGACTGCGTGCTTAGCATCCCCCGGCCAGGTGGCTCTTCACCCTCCCAACCCCCTAGCCAGAGACAGCGGTGACGGGAAGGGGAAGGGGGAGGGACCATGTGGCTTCCCTCTGGCCCTGAAGGGAAGGCCTGAACGGTGGGAGCTGGTGGGAACGCTGGCATCCACCTGTTTGGGGTGGACTTAGGAAAGACCCTCTCCCCACTCAGTGGGTAGGTCCCCTGGGAAGGGCGGAGGGACTGCCGTCTCCTGCTGTGAAGGAACAGCCAGTGGAGAGAGGAAAACGGGAGGGTGTGAAGGTGGGAATATGTCCTGCATGCCCAGGAGGTGCCAACATTTCAGAGGGCAGCAGCATCATGGCAGGTGAGGCAGAGGAATACGGAGCAAAGGAAGACATGTCTCTTCAACCTTAACATCTCTGAGCACCAAAGCACCAATGCTAGCTCCCTTCTAAACGAGGCTCGCGTTCCAGAATGGTCACAAGCACAGGCCTCGGAGATCATTCAGGGGGGAAAGCGAAGTGAGAAATGAAGGCCGGGAAGACAGCCCGCAGGGTGTGGGCAATACTGTACTTTTCATTCTGGTCAGTTCTGAAACATCCCCGCCCCTGTCCTCCAAGTCTCACCTAGAGGCCACTCTGCCCTCATTAGTTACCTGGCTTTAACCTACTAGACTGTCAACTTCCTGTCCCAAGGCCCCACGCATAATGCGGCCCCAACCTCCTCCAGCCATTTCCGCCCACAGTGACACCGGCGGAAACTCATCACGTCTTGTTCCTGCTTCCTGCACTGGCTGTTTCCTGAAACCTGCCCGATGCTTCCCCACGCTCTCCCTCCAAGGCCTACTACCTCCGCCTCGTCTCCGAAGCCTTTCAGATCTCCCCGCGAGCACGCACCTGTCGCTTCCACCTCACACTACTATGCCTAAGCTGCTTTATGGCGCTTCCCACCAGTGCTCTGCCTCCCCCCTGCCACTCTGCCCGGCTGCACTCTAGCTGGTCTTCATGGAGACGAGATTCCACTTCTCCACCCAGTTCTCCTCACTGGCTTATTCTCACCAGACACACACACACGTTGCTTCCCAGCTTACAGAGGAGGCCTTGCTTCATGTCTCCATCCTCCTCCTCCTCCCCATTTCTCCTCTGCCCGCTACAGACACTGCTGACCACTCCACCGAAGCCCATTGCATCACCAGTGACCTCCATGTTCTTTGCTAACTTCTCCTCTCCCAACCCCATGATGGGCTCCCTGCGCCTTTTCTCTATCTGTACTCAACCCTCAAGATTCCTTTCACCCACAAATGTGCCCTCAATCCCATGCACGCCCTCCTCGGAATCTCACTCACTCTGTCTCCTAACTGGCCCCTCTAGAGTTGTTCTCAACTCAACGGCCAGTGTATTCCTGGAGGCGGGTGGCGTCAGATCATGTCATATCCTTCGCTGAAACCCTTTCCATGGATCCCGCTCAGAAAATGCCGAAAGAAATTTGCCCCTACCCAATCCCCGTTGCGCGCACTCTCTAGCTCTGCAGGCCTCCTTGCCAGCCGCCCGTGCACCCTAAGGCATTTGCAGACCCTTCCGACTGCACAGAGGCCTCCCCAGCCGTCCCACCTGCCCCGGCAGAACAGGCTGCACATTTCAAGCATTTAGGCAAACCAATACGTGAGTGAAACCTAAACCTTCAATCCACCACCACATTCCCTTGTCCAGCACTCCTGCTCCTTTAAACTGCTGTTCTCCACAGCACTCATTACACACATGCGCACACGTGCACACACAAACCTGTCAAAAACTCCACGAGGGAAGGACTGGCACTACTCACCGCTGTATCTCCAACATGCAGATCAGCACCTGACACACAGCAGAAGCACGACAAACACTTGCTGACAAGTCTGTAACGAACACACTTGGTTCTGCTCTGTATGCTCTGCAAGAACTCTGACACAGTTAGAAGCAAGCGCAAGAACTCACAGGGTGGAACATAAAAATAAAGGCATTAAAACCTGGTGGGGCGGAGAGGGGCTGGGAGGAGGGGGTAAAAGGAGGGAAATAGGAGATATCTGTAATACTATCAACAATAAAAAATATATTTAGAAAGAAAGAAAATTCAGTGCATTGAAAACAATAGCTTAAAAAAAAAAGTCACATCACTGCTTAAAATGGAAATGTTTATTAAGGTTTTTCCCCAAGGGGCACAGCCAAGTCTGTGCTGCTTCAGAGAAGCAATTCACACAAACGCGCGCCCAGAACCACAGAAGGCTGCTGCTTGACAAGCCAGAGAGCGTGCACCCCGTCCCAATCCCCTGCAAAGCTCTTGTTAACATCTCCAAACACATCCGCCCTTCCCAGAAAACAGAACTAGGCACCCGTTCGAAGTCGCCAGCTGTTCTTGACAAGACTATTTAAGCAAGCATGGCACTCAGTAAGTGGATGGCATATTCGTCAAAGCCACGAGGAGACCGCAGTGAGAAATCCATCCTCACCGCAACGTCAAACTGCACTTCCAAGAGCAGGCTGCGTTTTCCACGTCTCCGGGAACAGAAACGCTAGGAGCTGGGGGCTGGGCTGCCTCAACGCTTCCATTCGCTGCCCTCCCCGCCAGGAGGGCTCCTGCCAGGTCCTGGACCAGCTCCCAGCCGCTCTGCCAGCCGCGTTGGGAGCTGAGCCCACAGGGCTATTTCAGCATACATTTAAGTAGCACCTTAGATAAGTACAAGCCCCAAATAAAACAAAAGGTGGTTTTTCCAGTGATTTTCCTCCTCCGAATACCTGCGGATTTCTTCAGTTTGGTTTCACCACACACACAATTTATACCAGCCTGTCTTATGTCTCTGGAGATTCTGTGAGGACTCATCCAGCCTCCCTCTCCCTCTCCCTCCCTCTCCCTCTCCCTCTCTCTCCCTCTCCCTCTCTCTCTTTCTCCCTCTCTCTCCCCCCCACCGCCCCAGTCCTAAACACAGAACTCAGACATGTACGCGGACGGACCAGCGTACCTCGCAGCATAACGAGGCACAACAGTGGAAACTGGCAGGTCCAGAGAACCAAGAATGCTCACGAGTGCAGACAAACAGCTTCAGATCAAGTAACCTGTTTTAATCAAGTTGGTAATAAAATAAAGATCAGTATCTTCCCAAGGATTAACTTTTGCCAAGTACATTCTAGCTTCAAAGCAGCAGGCGGTTTCAGTGAGGAGCGAGTGGTGGCCCGTGGAGACGGCAGGTGGAGGGGCCGCACCGACAGGAGCTCCGAGTTGCAGGGGGAGAAAACACACCGAACAGTCCCCAGACGAGGAGCCCCGTGGCCGCGGCTCGGTCACCGACAGCACTCCGCATCACCGACAAACTGCCCACTCTGATGGCAGCCTCGTGAGGGAGGGCCTTACTGTCTTAGTGCGGCACGCGGTGTTCCCAGAACAAATGGCTCCAATGCATACTTCTAACGCGATGCCTATAGAAACGTTAACCGGGGTTGAGGCTCCCCCTCGTGGAGGACAGAAGTATAGCTACATCACGTATTTACTGTTCATTTCTAAGACTGAGTTGTCTGGGGTACCACTGCGCCACTGAAGTGTGTGTGTCGGCAGGAAAAAGCTGGCTGACATCAGCGGTGACATCAAGTCTCCGTTACATCGCATCCTCCTCATACGAGCGAAGCCATCACACTTGCAGTAGCTGCAAACACTAACGTGGAGCCAGTTCTCCGCTATTGTCACGAGATTCACACATGAAGGACTTGTTGAGCGATGGAAACCCATCGGACTTTCCGGCGCCCTCCCTCTGGAACCAAGGCTGCGAGTTCACACAGGGACACCGCCACACACACCGGCTGGCCTCCCGCAGGACAGATTCCTGAGACGGCGACGCCTGTCTGACTCAGCCGGGCACACTCTGCCGTTTTATCCACAGTCCTACCTCTACCCCAAGATCGTGACAAAGTAACCCTGCACCTGTCATCCTTCTGTACCCTGTTCTCAAACAGGACACCACGTTTACAGAGCCAAGCAGATTGTAACTTGGAGTTATTCTTCTTTAATGACTTCTACTTGATGTGGCAAGTTAACTACATAGTTCATGTTATAGGTAATATTCAGAATTTTTCACTCGTTTGTGAGATATCTATGATTTTAAGTCCAAGGGGATGTTTTGAGAGGTGAGTCTTAAAGTAAAAATGACTTTAAGGACCTTAAAATATGCCACCCTCTCCTGGACAGACTGGCCCTAATGCTTCACTTAAAAAAAAATTTATTGCATTTATCAGATTTTTGGCTCCTTAATCCCAGACATAAGTATAAGTGGATCAATAGGAGGTAAAGTATTAAGTTTATTAGAAACTCAAAGGAATACAATTTCCTTTTTTTTTTTTTAACAGCACTTGACATTTTCCAAGTTAGTCAGAGTTTTCCAAGTTGGTCAGAGCTTACACGTGAAATCTGAGTTTAAAATGTCAATTTCGTGACTGGCTGACCACACTCCTGGGAAGTCTCAGGAGGTGGGAGCGCAGTGCTGCCTCTCCCCGTGGCTACGGCCAGCGTCAGACCCCTGAGCGCGGATGCGGGCTGCCTAGTTCTGGTGTCTTCCTAACAGTCAGGGCCAAGGCACAGGGTCCCGAAGCCTGTTCTTTCCTTCTCCAGATGTAACTGGCTAACAGACTGTTCGCTCGACTTCTATGGAGAATACAGAGAGGTCATATCACCCTTTGTCCCTGTCCTACTTAAGCCCCATCTTTTGTGGAAGGAAGGAAGGAAAGAAGGAAGAGAGGGAAGGGAGGGAGTGAGGGGGGAGAAAGGGACAGAGGGAGGGACGGAGGGGAGGGGGAGGGAAAATACTGGGCAGGAAAAGAAAGGCATTACCCTATAGCCAGCTACAACTTTGACTGAGCAGACCTTTCCGGACTACCTCTGTCATGCTACTCTGCAGAGTCAGAGCAAAAGCACCTATGCGACTCCACTCACACTCACTTCTCTCAGACCCTCAACCTATCACAAAGCAAATGTGAACATGTTGCATCACATTGCATTGGCGGATTCATACGCACAAATTAACAACGGCAAAAAGATTCCCTTAATGGAGTTACAAGCCATGGAAGATTTGCAAAAGTTAAACCCTGACATAGTATTAAACTTATCTTCTTACATATAAAAATAACACACAGTGGGGCATTTTATTCAATAAGATACATTCTTTAAGATCAAGAGAGAACATACAAAACTATTCTATGTAGCCCGCTGTATGTTACTGTAGAGCAGGATAAATACACCCAGAACAGACAGTGGCAGGTCTGTTCTCAGAGAACTACCAGTTACTTAGGTGTTTCAAGCCAAGTGCTCTGCAGGTTCCAGGCAGAAAGGAGCTACCCGTGGCATTTAAAACGATGTGGTCATCATAAAATGAAGGCCTTAAATCTATAAACAATAACAACACACAAACCAACTGAAAATGTACTAAAATTTAATCATTCATAAAAGCTGTAATTTAATCTGACAGTAAAACACAAGAAGCAATATTAGAGTTGGTTTAGTATATTATATATTTTAGCTTTGAAAGCCATAGAAATCAGTTATCCCAGTTTTTTTCCTATAAAAGACCCATTTTTCCAAAGCATTATGCACAATTTTAATTAGAATATAATGACAGAATGATATTTCATAATTTTTAAATATAAAATGAAGTCAATGACTCAAAAAAGTTATCTGCTGTAATGAGTTTGAGGGGGAAATTTCATCATCTATATCATTACAGATATAAAGTATAATGGTTCAACGTTTAGTGCCTGACGGGAGGAATCATGATAAAAAGGTCAATATGAAATCATTTGATTATAGTAGCAATATCTAACTTCTGAAATGCATCCATGCTCTTTTGTATAATCATATTAGAGTCAAGTATATTTATTTTCACATCTGTTATAACTGCTATTGCAAAGGAGAAACACTATTGTCTTATTTTCTGGGAGATATACACAGAGCGATTTTTTCTCTCCAGGGAACTTGTGCAAACCAATATAAGATCTAAATTCTTCACATAATATATAAAACAGGAGAAGCCGCTTCAGATTTATTTTTTGAAGTCTGGAATGCTGGCACTTTCCAATTAGGCAACAGTTCTTCATTCCTGTAATCTAGAATGTTGAATAGATAGAGACATAGATTATATATATGGTTAATTTCTTGATGTCAGAACATAACAGTAAACAGATATTTAATAATATAGAAAGAAACAATGGTTTTGGCTGATCATTACTAGAGAACAAATTATACTAAGCAGCCTCAGTAACAGGGCTATTTTAAACTCCCTTTAAGTGTTTAAAAAGTAATTTTATTATACTTAGTGTTTTACAATATATCTGACAGTCCTGTCTATAAAGAGGAAAATAGTATTTGTTTTATTTCTATCCTATTATAATTTTATTCTGAAAGTTCCTTTCCACTAAGGAAACAGCATCCACCTGCAAACTCTTTCTATGTGAATTAAAAAAAATTTTTTTTATTGGTTTTTAGAGAGAGAGGAAGGAAGAGGGACAGCGAGAGAAACATCGATGTGAGAGTGAAACACTGATCAGCTGCCTCCTGCATGTCTCCTACTGGAGTCTGAGCCCACAGCCGGGGCATGTGCCCTATGGGAGTCAAACCTGCAGCCTTTGGTGCTCGGGATGGTACACAACCAACCGAGCCACACCAGCCTGTCATGGGAATGCCTTTCCTCAGCCGCTTCAGGACTGTGCCTATCAGGGTTACCACTTTTAATGCAGGTTCGGAAAAGACGCCGACGGGGCTGATCCCGTCCACAAAGGCAGAAGACTGACAGTCTCATTGCTCAGCAGGAAAGAGTTAGGTTAAAAGAATAATTTTCCAAAAATGAATTTCTCTCCTAGATCTTTAAAAGTGTTACACACTAGAAGAGATTAACATATTCCAGCACAATTGTGCCTAAAGGCTAAGGCTAGATAAGCTACCCTCAAGATTCACGTACTCTTATGAAAAATGTTTACCCCGTAGTGCGGCACTTTTCAAACGGGGTCAACAGAGCCCTCAGGTCGTAATCAGGACAAAATGCTCGACAGGCAAAGTATTTCGATTGCTAAGTGGCCTATTCCCAAACACTCACAGAGAGCTCAGGTGACTGATTAACTGTTTCGTGAGTTGAACTACACAGCAGAGCCTAAGCATTTATGCAGCCAGGATGAAAGTCTTATTTCTAGATCTAGGCCAAGGTCTTTGCTCTGAGGCCAACCTCACAATCCACTGCAGGACGGTGAGGGTGACTTTTCACAAGAGGCCAGGAGAGGGCACCTCTTCCTTTAAGTATAAGTTTCAGTTTGGGAAATTAAACTAGGACCAGCCAAGGCAATGGCATACACAAGTCGGTCAATTCTAAGAGAGATAATATACTTCAGACCAGAAACGGAGCCCTCGTTTCCCTACCTTGCACCCTTACCTAAACACACGCAAGCACCAGCAATTTTAACAATAGCCACTTTCAGGGAGCTGATGATTTATAGCTAATGAATCGATTTCACTAAGCCTAAAACAACCGTCTGGCCGGAAGCTGTCTTTCCTGAATCCAGTCCCAGAGGTTATGCTATGCCCCCTGCCCTTCTGCCCCTTTTCCCCTCTTTTCTTTGAAACTGCTACCCAGCTGTTTCCCTTGAGAAAGAGAGAGAGAGAGAGAGAGAGAGAGAGAGAGAGAGAGAGAGAGAGAGAGAGATTCACTCATCTCTCTAAGGAGGCACGTTCCAGCGAATGTGGGGCTCTGCAAGAGGTGACCTACTGAACAGACCCAAGAGGAGGAGTTAGCACAACCAATTCTCAAGTGGGAACTTGACTTTGCTCTAAGCAGACCAAGTTTACAAATTACACCATAACTCCGTTGTGTAAACATATTCTTTTATGGTATTGCTCATGCAGTTGATGAAGAAAAGCAGAAATTGTTAAATACAGAATTACAAAAACAAACAAATGGCCCTGTGGGGCCTGGTTCTCACTTGATAGGCAGCTTCAAGGCTATTGCTGATTGGCTCACTCAGTGAAAACTTATGAAGTATTTAAAGTCAATTACTACTTCGAAGCCTCCAGACAAAACACTGACAAGAAGTCAACTGTACCTGCGATAAAACAACTACCAAAACCACACCAACGTAGTAGCACCGCACACCCAGTCAAAACGACCACCAGCACTAAAGCTGGGGAAGGTGGGACTCGTAACTGCTGGTAGGTGCGCAACTGGTGCAACTACCTTGACAAACTGTTCAGCAGTCAGTGTCTACGAAAGCTGCCCACATACACACAGTGGACAGCCTGGCCATGCCATTCCTGTATGTACGCCAAACAGAAATACAGGCACAGGTGCACGAGGACTTGCACAAGAATATGTGCAGCAGAATCACCCGTGCTAGTCCCCCAAAGAACCCGGATGCCCATCAACAGCAGAATATATAAACATATTGCCAAGACAGTCATGTAATAAAAATGAACTATTACTATATGCAATCAGGATAATTTTCAAAAAGACCCTCACAATTTTTGAGTAAAAGAAGCCAGACATAAATTAAGCCAGACGTTTTTGTTTATATTAATTCCAGAGAGGCAAAACTAACCCATGTTGTGAGGATTCAGGGCAGGGGTTCCATTTCGGGGAGGACATTCTTATTCAGATACGAGTATGTTCACTTTGGAAACACTCATCCAATGTGCGCTTCAGCTTTTTTGCAAGCCCTTTTGTTTCACTGTTCCACTACAATCAGGCATGAATTTGGGAAAGACCCTGGTGGCCATTCTATTCACTCAACCACTACTTTCTGAAGACCTTTCTATACCAGGCACTGGGGACACCATGGTGAGCCAAACAGACCTGGGCCTTCTCTCACACAACTTTAGACTCTCATGGGAAGAGAGACAAATTACCCACAAGAGGAGCATAGCTACAGTTAGGCATCACATTTACAAGTTACAGAAGCTGGAAACAGCTCAACAGGTGCCATGGGAAGTGGGGAAGGCTGGAGACAGCCCCGAACAAAGTCAAAGACAAGAGGCATATGCTCTGCCTTCGGCACTCACCTGGCTCAGAGCTGCTGCTCACTGTGGGCCTAAAGCAGCAGACAGGATTTCTTTTTAGGCTTCTTCTTTTCCACTGGTGTTTTCCTATTGATCTGTCTGACCAGGTCATAAAATATCTAAATGAAAACAAGAAAAATGTACTTATTCAACCAACATTTGAGACTTTGTTCCACAAAACAATCTCGGTTGTGTTAAATATTACTCAGATAAAACAAGAGTCAGATAAAAAGACGGACAGAACCAAAGGCCAGAGAGGAACAGCAAGAGAAAACACAAGGCTGTGATAACCTAGCCTGCTCCAGCTCCCACCATGCTGTGAGCGAGCTGAATTCTGGGATTACCTGGGATGCTACACATGGCGAGCACACCAGCAAATGAAGCTTATGCGCTTCCAGGAAAGGAAAAAAAGTCTTTACCAAAAAAATGATGTTGAGCCGAAACCGGTTTGGCTCAGTGGGAGAGCGTCGGCCTTTGGACTGAAAGGTCCCGGGTTTGATTCCGGTCAAGGGCACATGTACCTTGGCTGTGGGCACATCTCCAGTAGGGGGTGTGCAAGAGGCAGCTGATCGATGTTTCTCTCTCATCGATGTTTCTGACTTTCTATCCCTCCCTCTCCCTTCCTCTCTGTAAAAAATCAATAAAATATATATTTTAAAAAAAATGATGTTGAAAAGAACAAAAGTAAAAGGAACCTCAAGCTTTTGCTTGGTTGGTGGTGGCAGCGGGGGACTCTACCAATCTTTAGGGATCCGGTCAACTTTGGCCCTTTACACCCAGTCAGCCGCTCACTTGTTAAGCATTCCTGTCCACAGCTCCGTTCTTAAGATAGTGTAGTGCTTAAGTCATGGACAGAAAAAGCCTTGTGCACCTGCTGCATCAGGCCAGGGAGAGAGTGAATTACGGTCCACTTAGATTCCTCCCTTTGAGTCACGCACTGAAGGGAGGCAGGACTCACCAAATTCCGTGATATCCATGAGGTAGAACGTTTCTCTATAAATTCACTACAGTAACTACTTTAATTTTTGTGGTTTCCTACTGACTTTACAACCCATTCATACATATCTGCACAAGCAATTGTACAATACACGGTGATGCGACAATTTTCATGTACTACTTTCTGGCACATGTCCAGAGCAGGGGTGGGGAACATCCAGCCCACAGGCCCTATAAGGCCCACGGAATCATTGGGTCTGGTCCTGCCAAGGCATTAGGGGTGAGCTCATTAAATGTTGGACCGAAGACAGCAGGCTGATTTTTGAGCTGATAATTGTGTGTGGCCCTCGAACGACATTATAAGTGTACCAATGGCCCTCGGCAGAAAGAAGGTTCCCCAGCCCTGATGAAGCTGAGCAGGACTTTAAACATTTTCCTTTAACTTAAACATCCTCTTTGCATATAAGGCAAATATGAATGTCTTCATTACAGTCATCAAAGTGACTTTATGCAAAGAAATAATTACTTAGTGATTTCTATAACTTGGTAGAAGCAAGACTGTTTAATAGAATAATTTTTTTTTCTTAAATAGCTTTTGGCTGGTGACTTAAAGGAGCCCCAAAAGACACTTGTCTGTGCTGCCCAGCAACTTGAGGTTACCTCATTAACGTTGATCTTTGACTTTGCAGAAGATTCTAAAAAGGCACAGTTACACCACTGTCTTGCTAAATTCTGACCCTGTTCTTTGCCAACTACTCGCTCATCTTCCAGGTCACATTTATTGCCAACCAAAATCATTGGAACCTGTGGGAAGGAATGACAGAAAATGAACACTACATTACTTGTTACTTATCCTTCTGAGTAAGCAACTACCTGTCACCAATTATATGTGTAAATGAGGACCATGCGCTTCACCACGTGCTTAAACAAAGGTATGTGCATGAGTGCTAGAGAGAGAAGGGGGATGGCAGGGGAAGAGACAAAAATTATGGAAGAGATCGTACTACATTGATGTGCTAATTATTTTAAAGATATAATCCCCAAAATTCCCATGTGGGTTACAAGTGATAGCTGAATTCCAAATGAAAAAAATCTGAATATGGAGAAGAATGTACTCAGGGGGCCTGTGGTTCAAGTGCTTCATCTCACAGTCCCAACAAATGCCAGAAGCAGTGGCAAGACCAATACAGGAGCAGTAACAAGTTCTGCTCCTACCCCTGCCACCCAAACCTGACATCAGTTCAGGTGGGTTGTTCAGGAGAAAATACAGCCAGAGCAGCGACATCTTCCCTTTTCCTCCATTACCAGAAATGCTTGGCTATGTCCCTCCATAGCCCCTACTTCAATAAAACAGATCGCTAACAAACTGTACCACACCCTTAGTTCAAAGACACCCACAGAGCAAAGCATTTGTGAGGTGACGGGCACGATACAAAAAGAAAGAATTTCAGGGACATGGTGGATCTTGTACCTAAAATAGGTGATTATCACGAGTCAGCTGAAACACTAAGCACCTACAACCCCACTGTTTTTAGTCTGTTACATGGATAAAATGATTACCATTACCAAAGCTCAGTGATGTGGATGTAACTGCCTAAGAAAACAGAGCTCTTAGGTAAATTAGTCCTGGGAAGGAAGAGCACCATTCATTAGGTATGGCTGGTCATGAATCATACGGTATAAATCCATCCCGCCTACAGTATTCCCTAAGTGAAGGTCCCGAGCAGGTGCATATGTTCCCATTAATAATGAGAGAGAACACACAAAAGAGAAAAAGGTACAAATGAAATTTAATATCCTGATTGATACAACTGAAAGAGAAGCCTCCATAGTTTAAAACTGACGCAAACATGTAAAATATACATTTGACTTTCGCAAAAAGGCACAAAAACAACGAACGCCAAATAAGACAAAAATTCTAAAACAAAAATAAAATTAAAAATATAAAAACCTGTCCCAGCTGGTTTGGCTCAGTGGATAGAGAGCATTAGCCTGCGGACTGAAGGGTCCCAGTTTAAATTCCAGTCAAGGGCACAGGCCCAGGTTGCGGGCTCCATCCCCAGCGGGGGGGGCGTGCAGGAGGCAGCTGATCAAAGATTATCTCTCATCACTGATGTTCCTATCTCTCCCTCCTTTCCTCTCTGAAATCGATAAAAATATATTTTAAAAATAATAAAAAAATTAAAACCTGGTTAACGAAAATCTTTTGACATAATAAAAACACCTGTAAGTGAAAACGATACCAACAGAACTTTAGAAACAGGAACAAATCATTATGGTTCTTAGTAATGTTCTTGGAACAGTTTCTGACGTGGCGTCCACCTCTCAAAGCTCAACCGAGCCACACGCCTACCGCCTCTTCCACTCCCGGGCTTCTGCACGCCCTCCCACGGAGCAGGGGCGTGTCATCGTTCCTGTCCTCCCTTCCGAACTCTCTCAACAGGCATGTCACTTGTAGGGAAATGTATAAAGGTAAACTTGCTCGGCCACAGAGAGATGGCAGTGTGTCTTAGGGAGAGAAGAATACTTACATCTTCTGTGTCCTTAACCCGTAAAATCTGCTCCCTCAGGTCTTGTAAGTCGTTAAATGTGGACTGAGCTGTAATGGAATATACTAGTGCAAACCCTTGGCCGTTCTTCATATATAAATCCCTCATTGCTGTAAATTGCTCCTGTAATAAACATATGCAATTATAAACATGATTTCTTGAACATATCAGGACAACTTAAATCAGAATAATCACAAGTGAGCTACCGCATTTTTTATTTACATGCTTCGACGACAGGAAACATCAGACATGATGCATGGTTTCTAGAGACTCCTGAGGTGAATGTTCCCACTCCCTACTTACCGGACTGGAAATGATGACATGAACTAGAATTAGAGAAAATCTTAACCACCTTAATTTACCTTTGTGATTTAGAAAAAACCACACACCATTCATTCCTGTTTTACTAATAGATCCTAATTCAATCATTTCGGTGCTAACAAAGATGACCTCGAGGCAGTGTTGCTAGAAAACAGAAGCCCAAGTACTGACCCTGGAGGCTCGCTCATCAAGAGCGTGTAGAGATAAGACAAATCTGAAAAGAAAACTTAGGAGTAACCAAGGACACAGGCAAAGAAAAACCACCCCAAAACAAAACACAACAAAACAAAAACCAGGGTCGTTTCCTGGAAGCCGATTGAATACACAGTGAACCACGCTGTAAGGCTGCTGAAAAGTGAGGGCAGTTGAGCACATGTGCAGGAGACTGTTTAGGAATGAGAGACCATGGGCCTGAAGCTCTGTGAAGGGGGGCTTGAGGGTATGAGGGATAATCAAAGATGTTAGGATAAATGGAACCAGGTTCCAATAAAGTTAAAGGGTATGAAAGAAAGTGAGAGGGAAAAGCAGAAGTGGCAAGTGGAGAGTGTCATGCTTGAAAAGGAGACTGAGTGCTATTACAATTATGGGCGATTACATAGTCTAAGGCCATGGTTGGCAAACTGCGGCTCGCGAGCCACATGCGGCTCTTTGGCCCCTTGAGTGTGGCTCTTCCACAAAATACCATGGCTGGGCAAATCTATTCTGAAGAAGTGGCATTAGAAGAAGTTTAAGTTTAAAAAACTTGGCTCTCAAAAGAAATTTCAATTGTTGTACTGTTGATATTTGGCTGTGTTGACTAATGAGTTTGCCGACCACTGGTCTAAGGTAAGACCATGGGCGTGAATGGCTGAAGCAGGACAGAGGTCAAGGAACTGACAGGCCAGGCTACTGGATTATCTACAACATCTACAGAGATTCTATCTGGACACTAAAATCACCAAGAGTTCTAAGTGAAGCAGTACTGGAGTGAGCAAAAATCTCCAAGGAGTAAAGTGACCTGAAACAAGATACACTGCCGTCACTGTACTCATTTAAAGACAGAAGAATGGGGCTCCAAATAATCCTAGAGTTTTGTCAACAAACAAGTATCTGTCACCAGCCCCTTGAGATGTCAAAATACTAATAAAAGCCAAATAATCTTTATAAACATGAATGACTATGGTGCCAAATCCAGTGATTTTGGATTTGAAATACCTTTTTTTTTTTTTTTTTTAGCAGTAACAGCATCATCCTTACCTGAACACAGGGAGAAGAAACCCAACACAGAGATTCCATAGGTGAACTCAACATACAATTTAATAGTGCGATATCAGCTTTATGTCCACCATTGATGGTTTCATGCACATAGAAACACTTACGAAGCTCTACATTTAGAGAATTTGTTCTTAATCATAATAATTATTTTACTCAGAGAAATTATTCAGATGATAAAACCTGTTCACAAGTTGAAATCTGTCATAAAAGGAGAAAGCATGCTTACTGTTCCTGCTGTGTCCAGGATTTCGAGCATACACTGTTGGCAATCTACTTCAACTTGCTGTTGGGGGAGGGGAAGAAAAAGTGAAAAAGTAACATTACAACCTCAGTCTGTCTTCCTCCCCCCTCTACACGCCAGTGCCTATGAACCGGGCAAAGCCCTTCCCCAGAGGGTGCCGGATCGGTGAGACTTAACATGCTATTACAATGGAACAGGGGGTCTAAGGCATTTTCTATTAACATTACAGAAGCCAGGACTATCAACATTGGGCTTAGGTATTTCCTGATTAACTCTGAGTAAAGAATGACTTTTGTTACTACTAGAAAGCTAGTGGCCAAATTCTATGACTTAAGAAAAACTGTAGGAAAATAGGTACAGTTCTAACAGAAAAAAAAATGCATATTATCTTTAAAGAAAACAAAACACAAAGTATTAAATTTACTCCAAATGCAAACAAGGTCTAGGGGCAAAGAGATTTTGACAATTACTATGTTAAAAGCTTTACCAGAATATATTATATCCCAAATTTATACACAGGAAAATATCAGTTTAAGAGACACAAGGATCACAGTGCTGCTGGTGAGTATCACTGAACTCAGTCCTCAGGGCCTGAGGAAAAGCTGTGGGCACACGGTGACATTTTATAACTGAACTCTACTTTCCCAGTGTTTTAGTTTTTTGAAGTGAACCTATCAAGAGTTTATTGTCATACAATAAAATAAAATGTGAAGCTGAGAACTGGATCACTTGACCCTTTCTCTTATCTCCTCCCTGTTCAAAATGCTCGCATCTCTTAACGGCCAGCATTCTCTTATGTGGGCAGTTGGGCTCAACACATTCAAGCCTCAGCACCATCTTCTTTGTAGTTTTAGCCTTAAAAAAAATCGGCTTAGTCTGCCCATTGTAGCTGCCTGTCACTCCACTGCCCCTGTGCTTGCAGAGAGTCCTTGCCCTCCTTGTGCACGGTGCTTTGTGGGGCCGATGCTCACTCCCCACACTTCTCAAAGGGTTTCAGGAATGTTCACCGTGTCTGCAAGAGCGCTACCAGCAGGAAAAGCCCCGTGTTTTATAAAAGAAGAGAAGGGCCCTGACTGCTTTGGCTCAGTGGATAGAGGGTCAGCCTGCAGACTGAAAGGTCCCGGGTTCGATTCCGGTCAAGGCATGTACCTTGGTTGTGGGCACATCCCCAGTAGGGGGTGTGCAGGAGGCAGCTGATCAATGCCTCTCTCTCATCGATGTTTCTAACTATCCGTCTCCCTTCCTCTCTGTAAAAAAATCAATACAATAGATAAAAACAAAAGAAGAGAAGGCTGGCCTAAAGAAAGTATCAACTATCAGCTGTGTGGACACTTTTTAATAAAGGAGGAACTGAGAAAAGGGGTCAATCTCCTCACTCCAGGTACAGGTGTCTGTGTGGAGTTAAAGCTTTAACCTGCATTGTATTTGGGGGAAATCTCAGTAATGCAACACTGTCTCTAAAATTAACCCGAGGCCTGTTTTAAACTCTACTTCTCTGTCAGACCGGGGACCGAGGAGCACCACTGGTGGCACCAATTCACAGTCTCGCCACTTGCGGGATGAATGCGGTGGCCCGCCCAACCTGTAAGCGGGCACATGCACTGAATAACGAATTAGGCCTGAGCTTCCCAAAGTGTCTAGAGCACAGTCCTGTATCCAATGTGCAGATATGAAACTGCTCAGTCGCTACAGTTCGATGAACTTAATTTCCTATTGTTGAATGGTAGGTTTAATCTTTTTTGTGTGTATATTGTTAGCTGTCGACTTTTGTATAACACTGTCTTCCACCCACCACACATCCCATTCTACCCCATAAGGTTTGGGAAATAAAATCATAAAAATTATCTACAATTCTAGCTAATCTTGTAATTAAGTAAAATAGTATATTTTGTCAAGATCAACTTTTCCCTTTTAAAAAGCTTTTTATTTTTTAGATTCACAAGAAAACTTGGCAAAAATACAGAGTTCCAATTTCCCCTTCCCCTGCTCCCAGCTTGGCCTCCCCCACTATCAGCATGCCACACTTGAGTTGATTTTGTTAGAACTAATGAACCTACTATACCAACACATCATTATCATGCAAAACCCACAGTTTACATCGGAGGTCACTCTTGGTGTTGTACATTCTAGGAGTTGGGACAAATGTATAATGACATGTATCTACCATTATGGTATCATACAGAATCTAACAACTAAATTTTTTATAGTTTAAAGATGAAATTTCTTTAAAGTCATTATATAACTAAACATAAACTTTCAGTCACTGGAAAACTTCAAGCATAGAAGTTACTTATTTTCATATTTTACCTTTCTGTAGGAATCTTCTATCGTTGGGTCATATTTTTCAACAAAAATTCCCTGAACAAACTGAACTGTCTAAAAAAAAAAAAAGCAGAGAAAAATTAAAAGAATTTTTAAAAATCAACTCCTCTAAGTGTTATTAACCTCGCAATGTGGTAAAGATCAAACGAAAGCATGGGGAAAGTCTAGGTAATTACCTTTCGACATAAGGACGTGCTGACACACAGGAGTAACTTACTACGAAAGGAGCTGGCCGTGTTCAAACTGTCAGCGATGTTGCTGCTGACACTGCACTGCTATTCTGTATATTAAGTTTTAAAATGCAACGGATACAAATAACGACAGATTCTAATTTATTAAAAAATGAAAATTATCAGTAAACTCCCATTACTCCTCTATATATCTATATATAACTTTTATCTCATGCTCTGAAAGGAGACAGACATAAGGTTCTAAATTTTCAAGTCTTGAACCAGCTTTTCTAATTTGGGGGAAAAGATAAAAGGGACTTAAAATGTATTGGATTTATTAAATTTATAATCTCAAATTTCACATTCACACCAGCTGAAATTCCAATGTACACCATCCTGATTCTAAAGCCTTATGCTTTCCATTGGAAAATGCTGCCTACGAATCTCTTTCAGATTACCTACTTTCATCTCTAGGATTTCTGTAAAGCACAGACCAGAAACTAGGTATTTTATCATTTGACAAATGAAAAGAAGTAGAGAAGATGACTGTGAAATCCTTCCTGGACAGCTTTAAACAGGACCTGCTCCATTAATCCTAGAGAACAGGGTAAAGATGTGGGCTGACAGCCTGACACCAAGTCACCCAGGAGGATTCTGAACATGATTTCAGCTTGAGCTAAATAGATTAGCTGGAATATAGTAAACTTCAAGCATCTTTCTCTTACTAATCTCTTCTTCAAAGGAAACTCAGGATAAAATCACACCACGAACTTTAAACTTCCTAATATGCTTTACACTAGAGCAGAGATCCTCGAAATATGATTGAGGGCAGAGGTTTAGGAAAAAAACTGTCTTCCTGCCCCGCCCCTGCCGGGTGGCTTGGCTGGCTGAGGCACCATCCTGTACACCAAAAAGGTTGCCGGACTGATCCCCAGTCGGGGTGCGCACAGGAGGCAACCCAATCACTGTTTCTCTCACTTCAACGTCTTTCTCTCTCCCTCCCCCTCCCTCATCCTCTCCTCCATAAGCGATGAGGTGAGGATAAAAAAAGTCCTAATCTCGCCCTAGCCTGCTTCTCACCTAATTTCCCTCTACTTCCCCCTTGCTCACTCCTGCTCCAGCAATGTCGACTTTTCTCTTAGTTGTTTAAATGCTAATTAAGGTTCACTTGTCACCAATTTGTACTTTTTGTTCAAAGTCATCTCTCTTGCAATTATAATCAAGTGGTTCTTTGTTGAACTGTGTATCTGTCACATCTCTTCCAGGAAGACGGGAGCTGTGTGTGGGGCTGTATGATCTGTGTTCTCTGCCACAACCCCAGGGCCTGACATCGCAGCTCAATAAACAGCACCAACAAACACAGCGTGCACACAAAACATGGCCTTCGTCCCACTAAGTCTGGGGTAGGGTGGGGCTTACTCCACTGGTATCTACAGTATCAGTGTAGTCCCTCCCACTAAAATGTAAATTCCTTGAAAATGAAAACAATCTTATTCCTCTTTGAATAATGAACACTATAGTAGGTAGCCAATAAATACTTGGTAAATGAAAGAATGAACAAGCCATTATAAAACTACACATCCATGGTTATTGAAAGAATCTTTACCCAGAGAGGATAAAAGCATATAAAACACACTGGCACCTTTTCTCTTTAGTGACTTGAGGTTTCAAAGCGAAAAGAACAGCAATGTTCTTCTTGTCTTATACAAGTTGGTTACAGTTCGGGGCTAACTTACCAGAGCAGACTTCCCCACGCCTCCAGAACCAAGGACCACCAGCTTGTACTCCCGCATGGTGAGGTCTGTTTAAATACTGACAATCTGGAAAAAAAAAAAAAATCGAAGATAACTATATATGATAAGATTAGCCCAAGAATGTACAACTGTTACAGGAAATAATGAGATTTTATTTTTGTTTGCTTTCCCCTTAAGACTATCAAAGCGAAGACAGAGGTTGCACAGTAAAACCATGAACACTTCAACATTAATTTATAGGACTACTGCCAAGCATTTCACTTCATTAAAGATCATTTCTGACTAGCATCAATCATTAGCCTATTTGTTACTTCTAAGAGTGTTTGATCAGAAAATGAGATTAAAACTAGCAGTTATAAGTACAGTCATGAAACTCAATTATTTATGAAGCTCTCATTTAAAACAGCTTATGTATTTTTTTTTGAAATTTACTCATGAGCTTTAATATAACATATATACATGCTATGTAATCTGCTTAAAATATCGTATAGTAATTCTATACTATTTTGTTCACATTGTTACATATAGCTGAACTATGTAAAATGTTAACTCAAAAATTATTAGGATACAAATGAGATTAGGGTCAATATCGTTAAAATTTTATATAGTTGGATATTAGTAATATACTCATAAGACCCAAATTGCTAAGGAGAAAAAAAAGAAGTAAAAAAGGGAGGAAAGTATTTCCAATGGTCATGACGGAATGTGCAGGAATGAACTCGCCACCCTAAAAAACAGCAGAACTCCAGACAAAATATAGGAAACAACTGCTGTCGGGCGATGGACGGTAAGCAGTGTGTGTGGGGCCGAGCTCTCCGAGAGGCGGGGAGACGCAGTGAGAGCCACAGGGGCCCGGCTTTCTGCCTGAGGGCGCTCTTCAGACTGCGGTGCGGGGAGAAGAACTCAAGCAGAGACCAGAAGCATACCAGGGAAGAGAATATGCACAGAAAAGTCCAGAAATCTGCACAGGGGTCTGCTTGAGTCTCTGGCCAAACACTAAGCATGGCAGATAGGGCGAAACTCCATGAGGCAAGGCAAAGAATAAACAGGCCTCTACAAGCGGAACGATTCCCAGAGTGCCGGGAAACGGGTGTTCAGACCAGAAAAGTCCTTCTTGTTGAAATACAAGGAATTAATTCAACCCAAAGATTCACTAGAGTAGAATTCTAGACGCTTCCTAACAAAGCTCACAAACAAGCCTCAGAAGTACAGAGCCAATCCATAGGCAACTCAACTGCCTGTCATAGTAAAATCCCAAATTCTTTAAAAGATGAAGAAAAATTCCATCGTACAATGTAAAATTTACAATGTCTATAGCATCCAATAAAACATTAGTAGAATGTGAAGAAGAAAAATGTGACCTGAAATGAGGGTGAAGTAAGTCCACTGTAACAGCCACAGAAATGAGATTATGTAATGAGGTCACCAAAACTATTATTATAAACATATAAGATTGCTCAAGGACTTAAAGGAAAATATGAGGAAATGATAGAAATAAAAAAGAACCAAAGTAAATTTCTAGTGTTCAAAAATAATATCTGCAATGGAAATATCACTGAATGGGATTAGTAGCATATTAAATACTGCAGGTGAAAATTTCAGAGACCTAAGATGCAGAAAGCAAAACAGTGACGATGAAAAGGGTAAAGGGAGAGGGAGAAAGGAGAGAAGAAAGGTAAAAGAAAGAAGAGAACCACAGGACAATATCACTATCAAATGTATTTTCCAAAATGATAAGAAATATAGATCAACAGATTTAAGAAAGTCAGTGAACCCTCTCCTCGGTGTACAAAGAAAAGTACAAGGCATAATAAACTCGTGAAAAGTTGTCAAAAAAGAGAAAGTGTTATAAGAAACTAGAGAAAAAAGTTTAGACAAATGCTAAATACAATGAATCTATTCTTCAAAAATGAAAGTAAAAGAATTTTTTCAGATTAAAAAAAAAAAAAAAAACCCTGGGGGTTCACCAGAAAATGTTTATAACAAGCAAAGGAAGTTCTTTAGGTGGGAAGAAAATGCTGGGACAGAAACTTAGATCTACATAAAGGAATGAACTAAAAAAACACATGCAGCAAAATAAGCCAGACACAAAAAAAGTGAATACTGTATGATTCCACTTATATACAATTCTACAAAAGTTGAACTTAGAATGCCAGAAAGCTGCTTGGGACCAGCAGTGGTAGGGTAGGGGTGATGACAATCAAGGAGTATAAGGGAACTTTTGGGGGTGATGAAAATGATCTGTATCTTGACTGTGGTGGCAACATGGGTGTGTGCATCTATCAAAACTTACTGAACTATACATTTAAAATAGGTGCATTTATTATATATAAATTATAGTTCAATAGAATTTAAGAAAATTCAATGGGAAAAAAAGGAGAAATTTCTCAGAGAGCCAATTATATACATAGTGTTATAAATTTTTTTTTAATCCTCATCCAAGGATGTGTTTTCCATTGATTTTTAGAGAGAGAGTAGAAGAGAGAGGAGAGACAGAGAGAAATATCGATGAGAGAAACACATCAACTGGCTGCCTCCTGTATCTGCTCCACCAGGGCCTAGGGAGGAGCCTGCAACCAAGGCATGTACCCTTGACTGAACTGAACCCCGGACATTTGGTCTGCAGGCCAACACTCTATCCACTGGGCCAAACCAACTGTGGCCCCTGCAAATTCTTTCCTTGAAGACCTTCCCCTAATCTGATGGTATTAAGAAGTGGGGACTTAGGGAGGTAATTAGGGTTAGATGAGGTCATGAGGGCAGAACCGATTGATAAATGGGATTAGTGTGCTTATAAGAGATCCAAGAACTCACTTCTCGGTCTGCCCTGTGAGGACACAGGGCGCAGGTCTGCACCAGACACCTAACCTGCCAGTGCCTTGATCTGGGACTTCCCAGCCTCCCAAGTGTGAAAAACAAACTCGTTGTTTAAGCCATCCCATCTGTGATCATTTGTTACAGCAGCCAAAGCTGATTAAGTAACATAGCAAGGATAGATTAGTAGACTACGCAAAAGACTTAATGGCGGATATGACTGTTGTTCTGAATCAAACGTTTCAAAGCATCTCCTGGGTATCAGTTCAACACGAGGTGCCAGGGACACAAACACCAAAAGCATGTTTCCCACCCTCAAGCAGCTCACAGAGGAAGAAAAAATAACTACCATCTGATGTAAACAAAGTTATCAGAGACAAAATTAAAGGGGTGGAGGGTCAGAGGAGAGGGCAGTTTTCCATGCAGGTTACTTAACGGTTACGTGATGACACAATAGAAACGCTCCAGGTCCGCAGGGAAGGGCATTCCAGCAGAAGACACGCCTAGAGCGAACACTCTCCACGGTGAATGGAGAGATCCAGGGAAGGCCGCGTCGTTCAGTGCGGCCAGAACGCAGGGTATGAAAGGTCTGAAAAATGAGGCTGGGAGTGGAGACTGGGCAATGCTTGCAAAGGCATTTGCCATATTTAAGAGTTTACACTTTATCTAGAAAGCAATGGGGGCTGGGGAGAGGACTGATTTTTTTTTAAGTAACATAGTTAGACATATACCGTACACTCTGGAAAGGTGACTGATAACAGCATATGCAGTGGACGGGGGAAAGAGACACTGGAGGCAGGAAGAAGAGTTCTGGGGAGCGACTGGAACAGCTCAGGCGGAACGAGGGGGCCTGCACAGCAGCACTGCGCTGAGGGGAAGTGGGCTCCGCAGCTGACCAGAGGTTATCAAGGTGAAGGAAGAAGTCGGTGGTAACGCCCAGGTATCTAGCTCGGAGAAACTAGGTGGCTGGTAGCATACCTTCCATTAAGACAGGAACTACAAAAAGAGGTTTTTAAAGGAAATTTAATACTTCCAGCCAAAAATTTGGTTTGAGACTCCTATGGGAAAGCAGGCAGAGTCTGGAAGCTGGGCAGAAACCAGTGGGCTTGAGAAAGAGCCAGAGGAGTTGCTGTTATGAAAGAAGGCAGCTGAAGCCAAAGATGATCAACCAAGGGCCATTTATGCAGTGACCACAGAAGGAAGCGAAGAACTGAGCTCAGAAACAGCCACACATCCACGGATAGAAAGCCTGAGGAAAAGATGAAGTGGCAGAGGTATGTTCTGGACACTAGGAACCCTACACCGCTACACCTCTGTTTGTGTCAGCTGACCCCCATTTCTAGGGGAAACACTGACAACTGAACACGAGAGCATGCGTTTCACCCAGACAGACCCCCGTCCACAACTGCTTTCCAGGCCCCACGTGACTCTGAGTCTTAGGACTGCGGTCATTTCAAAAAGAGGTAATTTCATTCAGTCCAAACATGCGCATCTTTCAAGAGGGAATCCTAATATAGTAAGGTTCACTTATACTCTCCAAATTACCCCCTAGGGCAAGGGAATTTGGGAAAAGCACTCAGACATGGCCAAATTATTTTGGGTATTCTGCAACAATAAAATATTTGGCCAATCCTCAATTCAAGTGGCAAGACAGTTAAGCTCCAACGTCACTATTTTCTTTATACATAAATACCATGGCTTACCAATGTAAGTCTATGTGCACACATGCAAATACAAGAATGTATAGCTCAGATAAAAAGACACACACACACACACACACACACACACACACACACACAAATACCCAGTAAGGAATAACGTGAATTAATATTTTCTTTTAAAGGAGTTAGTTCTAACTCATTACTGCCAAGTTAGAAAACCACTATGTTCTTCCAAGCAAATCCCTTGCCTTTTTATGGAAATCTCTTGTGCCCTGCACTCTCAACACAGCACCAGAAAATTTCTCACTCTGGTTAAGATTCCCTGACAAATAGGAGGACAAGAATAAACATTACACTATGTTTAAATTTTAAGTCAATCTTGAGTCTCTAACATGGTCCAGAGTTATAATATAGAAATTTTTATTTTTTTCAGCAAAAGCACTTCTGTACATCACAAAACAATATAACTTCGTTGTCGTTTTGACACAGATCAATCCCAACTTTATTTCTGTACTAAGTACAAAACAAAATAGTTTCTCCACAACTAAACCAACCTACAAAACAAAATTTATTAAAGAAATTTTAGAGCAAAAAAATTTACATTAAAAAAAAAACACTGAAGGTAGTTTCTTAGCAAGAGGTTCTTTTGCTGGTTAAATATTTATAGAAGCCATGTATATTTTAAAACTTAAAACTGACCACACATACTGAGGGTAGGGTGAGGGATGGCTAGTGATGAGTAAATACAGAAATCATGGTTAAGATTTAACTTTCTGAAATAAAGAACAGTATTCTTCATAGTACATCATAACAGAAGTTCAACTTTTTTTTTGTAACATGAAATCATGAAAGAATTTCTCACTGAAAGAATCTTCTTGATATTTTCTTCTTATTTTTAGGACAAGTACTTTGGGGGGAGGACGCAGAGATAAAGTGATGAGACATATATACTTATAAAAGAAGCTTATAAATTAGTCTTCACCCTCTTAGAGGCCAACATGAATTCCCAACAAGGGCACACAATCAAAGACTTGAGGAAAACAATTTGACAGGGGCAATAAATATAAATAAAACAAAAATTTTTTAAAAAAGAGTTAAGATGGTCTATAGAAGACTGTAAAGTAAATGTAATATCCTTAAAGAAATTCGTGAAACACACATTGGGAAACTTAGGAAATAAATTATGACTATAAAAAAAAGTTCAAGCTTTGTGCAGTGGCAGTATCATAGCCAAAGAAGTGTATCCGAGGCGTGATTATTACTAATTGAAAAAAAGAAATAAAAAATTTAAAAAAGTTCAGTAGATGGGCCCAAAAGAAAAATGGACATAGCTAAAAAGCAAGTAAGTGAACCAACCTACTGAACCTATGAAAGGAACGTAGAACAAAGAGAGAGAGAGAATGTATGAAAAGAGGTAAGAAGGATAAATCCCAAGTTATGCCAGCTCTCTGACAGGCAGTTTAGAATTCGAACAGAAAAACCAAAGAAATTATAGAAAGCCATTTCCAAAGGTAAATAGGAAAATTAGCATTTTTCAGATATAAAATGCTCAGTGAATGCAATCATCATCATCATCATCATCATCATCATCATCATCATCGTCGTCATCACTACCACCATCATCATCAGAGATTCACAAGTGAAAATATTATAGTGAAATTTCAAACCACTAAAAGTGATGACAAAATCCTAAAAAGTTTCTAGAGAAAAAATATATCCTTCTCTTGAATACGGACAGATGTAGTAAACAAAACCGTATGAGTGATGTCTGTCTTCTGAAGCCAGAAAGAGTCCCAGAGCTGTCAAGCTGCCACTCGGGGAGACCACAGAGACAGAGTGGCCAGGGAGCCCTCCGGTCTGAGCCCTCCCAGAACAGGAATAAAGAGCCTTCCAGATGACTCCAGACAGCCACCATCTGACTACAACACCCTGGGGACCTTCGGCCAGATCCACCCAGCTGAGCCACTCCCTAACTCCACAGTTGTTTTAAACCACTACATTTTAGAATGATTTAATAACTAAAAACAGGAGGAAGAAAGGAAAAATACAGGAACAGATGGACAATCATAAAATAAATAGAAAGATGTCACGCTATCCAAATATATCAGTAATCACAGTAATAAGTATTCAATAGGAAAAAATTAAAAAAAACAAGGCAAATATATAAAGCAAAACTAAAGGAAAAACTAGGCAAATACACAATCATAATTAGATTTTAACATTTAACCCAACAGATATATATAGAACACCACACCCAACAACTGCAAATTACACATTTTTTTCAAGTGCACATGGGTCATTTAATAGAACAGACCATGCTGGGCCACAAATCGGGTCTCAACAAATTTCATAGGACTGAAATCATACAGAATATATATTTTAACCATCATGTAATTAAACTATAAATCATGACATAATCGTAAAATGTTTGTAAATTAAACAACGCTATTATAAATAATACAAACAAAAACAACTAAATGATTATATATATATAAATTACTAGAGTTGGTAACCCAAGAAAAAATAGAAAGGCACAAGAATAAGAAATATGGCAAGCACATAGATCAGCAAAAATTATAGCCAGAAATTAATTATCCCTGTAAAATATATACAAAAATCTGAAAATAAAATTCATTTGGAAGAAGTTAGAAAGTAAAGCTGAGTTGCTTGGGGAAAGGATAAGTATATTGAATCTATACACACGCATACTGAAAAAATATAAATCTAAATGTGAAAAAGGTAATGTCAAAAACTGGACAATATATAACCTAAAAATCACTACAGGAAAAATGGACAAAGAAACTTGACCAATTCAACCAGAATTAGAAAATGAAAAATAAACAATAATAAAGAAAGGTAAACCAAAATAATGAGTTAAGACAAAACAGATCAGTAGTCTCAACATAATAAAAAGAAATCCTTCTAAATCCTAATTTTGTAAACCACACATGATAAAAGCTTAATTTATATGTAGCAAATCTTGTAACATGTTATATGAATAGCTTGTCTTTTCTTGTTTTAAATATTGAATATGCCTGAACTATAGTGTTTCTTTTGTTGCAATTTACTCTAAAAACATCTCTAGATATGGACATGGCAAACAATCTAGTCCTTCCAAATCTACCCTCACAAAACAGTCCATTCTGTTCCTGGGTACCTAATCATCAGAATGTTTTTAACTGCTCTGTTTCCCTGTTGTGGCCACTTATTGGATCTCTGTCCTTGGATGCCAAACAGAACAAAGAGAACTCCTCTTCCAGTCCATACTCCTTCAAACATCTAACAGTTATCCTTCTTCACCCTACATCCTCTTTTTCAATGAGCAGTTCTATTTTCTTTCCCAAATTACAAAGTTTCAAATTTTGTGATAAGTCGGATCTCTTCTGCACAAGCTTCAGTTCTTACTCTCATAAAATAAAGGTCATATAAGCTAATTAGCACTATTAGCAAGCACTACCAAAAACCTTGTAACAAAAAAAAAAAAAATAGCATTCACCATATTCCTTTAACCTACAACTACCTCAAACTTCTGGCTATTTCTTTGAATGCTTCCCTCCATATTTCTTCTTAAATAATAATTCTTTATTGTTGAAAATATTACCTGTCTCCCTTTCCCCTCATTGACTCCCTCCAGCCAGCCCCACATTTCCCAATAAGACATTTATACCACTATCTCTTGGTTTTTAGTTTTAGATATTGCTCTTAGGATAGATGAGAACTTTAGCTCTCTTAAATAACACACAGCAAAGTAGTATATTAAGATTACATTCCCCCCTAGCCAGTTTGGCTCAATGGGTAGAGCATCAGCCTGTGGACTAAAGGACCCAGGGTTCAATTCCGGTGAAGGGCATGTGCCTGGGTTGCAGGCTCAATCCCCAGTAGGAGATGTGCAGGAGACAGCTGACCCATGATTCTCTTCCCATCACTGATGCTCCTCCCTCTCTCCCTCTCTCCCTCCCTCTTCCTCTCTGAAGTCAATAAAAATATATTTAACAAAAAGAAGCCTGAACTCAGGCTACACCCTATCTGGCTAGAATCCTGCTCCACCACTTACTAACCTGACTACAGCTTTTCTTCCTAAATATTGAACACCTGGAATGCATCTAATTAATTATCACAGTATCCAAAAATATTCCATACTATGTGCCTTTGGCTAGGTCATGTGCTGTCAAAGGTTTACTAAATTAGGTTTACTAATTTATGCTAGATATAGCTAAGTATATTGATTCTAGACTATTGACAGATACACTTCCACAGAGGTATTTATTTCAACATTATTCTCTTATGGGAATTATCTCATGAATTATATAACCCAGCAGCCGCCAACTGGTGGTCCGAGGACCACTGGTGGTCTGTGAGGTCCAAAGGGTTGGCGACTGCTGATACAATCATAATTTCAAAATTTAACACTAACACAAAATAAGCCATAACTAAAGACGAATGTAGAATAATTCCTAAAGCAAAATGGACTGCCACTAAATTTCTGAAATCATTATTCTTTAAAAACTACATCATTACTCCAAACCAGCTGAAATGCTGTGAACCTTCTCGAAGGGAAAGTAAGATGATGTGACCAATAGCAACTAAATTTTATATAGCATTGTTTTCACTTACAAAGCTCCTTTCCCCTTTATATTTTCTGGTTTGTCAAAATCAAAGCTGTAGAGCATTATCCCCAGTAAGAAGATGAGAAAGGCACACAAAGTTTAACTTGGATTAAATGACTTTGGAGAAAAGTATCCACGAGACTGTACTGTCTGTCCCCTGATTCTAAATGTCACTCTCTTTTCAATCTATTATGCTTTGCTATAAACAATACCAGGGGCAGACGTTTACTGAGAGCTTACCGTGCTCCCCACTGCGGTCAGAAATGCTCACAGAAAGCTTGTGAGGAAGGCCATTTGCCCAAGCCACACATCTCGTGAGAAGCCCCGGCTCAAACTCAGGCAGAGGAGTCGATGGGGACGGACAGGCCGCAGCAGCCAGGAGGCAGGGGACACCACGTGTGTGGTCTCTAGGAACAAAGAGGAAGCGATCCACTGTTATGTGCTGCCGACGAGCATGACTGACAACCGACCACTGGATGTCACTGGAGACTCGATGGGCTCATTTCAATGAAATAACGTAGGGGCAAAGCCTGTGGAGGTTCAGCCAAGACTGGGCGGTAAGAAACGGAACTCATATTACAGACAATTTTTTTAGGAGTTTGCTTAAAGAATAGAGTAACGGGGTGGTCACTACTACATATGGGATTGGGATTCAAGTGGGTTTTTCTTTCATTTATTTTTACAACAGGTAAAATAAGGTTCATCAGACACTTAAGAGCTACTCTATGCATGTCCAGAATGAGCTACTATTCTAACGACCAGGTTTAGTGCTTGACACTAGAGGTTACAGTGCTGAAATTCTGAACCTTGCTTCTTTTCTCTCCAAACATTATCTCATCTTTCTCCAATGTCATCAAAATTTTTAATAAAATTCTTTAACAAACAGCCCTTCATAGTTCATAATCTATCTATCTATATATAAACCAAGCAACCGGAACGCCGGACAACCGGAATGACCGGTAGCTATGGTGCGCACTGTAAAGGCCAACCAGCCCGATGAGGGCCCGATCCCCCTCCCCAACCTCTCACAGCCCCTCTCCCCAGCTGGCCTGCCCCAATCGCCCACCCCCACTCTGATCAGGGGCAGAGCCGGCTGGCTAACCGCTGGCGTCCCCTCCCCCCACCAGCCCTGCCTAATGGCCTCCATCAGGGCCGGCTGGCTGGCCCGCACCCACGCACGAGTTTGTGCACTGGGCCTCCAGTTCAGTTATAATTCCTAAGGACCAGGTGTCAGTGGATTAAAGAAAAGACGGTTTAGAAATGGAAGCTGTTGTATGAGAGTCTCTCATGCTATTTATACCTGATATACTCTGGTTTCCTTTTAAATGAAAGTTAAGGGAGTTTATAAGTGTGTGTCTAAAGGATAGGTCTAAGTATATGATAAAATCTGGTAAAAGCAATGAGAACATCAGGACTTGAAGTAAGAACACGTATCATTAAGTGCTGGCTCTATCACTTACTGCCTGGAGACTTTGGACTTCTTAATCTCATTCAATTCTCATGACCTATCAATAACAATGTAACACTTACTGAGGATGATTCTAAAAATTTCAGTTTTGTCAATTTATTTAAATACAACTCTAGTATGTTATAATCATCACTTTACATAAGAGACAGCATATAACCTAGAGAGGTAAAATAACTCATCAAAACTCACATACCATTAGAAAATAGTAGAACCTGGAGCTGGACCTAGGCTTTCTAATCCAGTGCCCCCATGCTGGCATTAGAGTACCATCTATCACATAGGTGTGGTAAGAGCATTAATTGAGGCAATACACACGAAAGAACTTTATAAAGTTTATGAGTTAAAATTGGTTAAAAAAAAAAGATGATAGCAAATTCCTCAAAGCATATCTATACTGGGAATTAAAATCCTTACAGTACCATGGCAGACAGCCCGCCTTAGGCTAGAGAAATATACAATTTGTTCCTAGCACAAAGCACGGGCTCTCACAGGTAAACCAGTTAAATATCCCAGCTTTAAAAGCCTCACGGAAACAAGAGACTCAGCTTCTTTCTTCCTCTTACATCTTGCCATGTCTTCCTTTTCTGTCAAACACCCGTATTCTGGTTTATAGCCCTCCCTTAGATCGGCAATGCCGTATCTACTTCCTTTTTCTCTCCCACTCCTCTGTGCCTTCTGGAGTTCATTTCAACCCCAACTTCAGTTATGTTCGTTAGCTCAGGCTTTTAATCTTCCCTTTTTTAAAATATATTTTTATTGATTTCAGAGAGGAAGAGAAAGGAGAGAGACAGAAAATCAATGATAGAGAATCCTTGGTTGGCTGCCTCCTCCACACCTGCTATTGGGGACCGAGCCCACAACCTGGGCATGTGCCCTTGACCAGAATTAAACCCGGGTCCGAAGGCTGACTCTACCCACTGAGCCAAACCAGCCAGGGCTAATCTTCTCTTCTTTCTCTCTCATTAACTTCTTTTACAAAAACTACTTAGCCTCTGATCACATTTTTTTAGATATAAATTAAACTCACAACTTAAAAGTGTACAATTCAGTGGTTTAAAGTATGTTCACAAGATTGTACAATCATCATCACTATCTAATTCCAGAACATTTGCATCATCCTAACAAGAAACCCTGTATCATCAGCAGTCACTTCCCATTTCCCCATCCCTCCAGCCTCTGGCAACCACTCATCTACTTCTGTCTCTATGGGTTTGACAATTCTAGACATTTCTATAAGTGGAATAGAGTATGTGACCTTTGGTGTCTGCACTGTTTCACTTTCCATGTTTTTCAAGGTTCATCCATGTTGTAGTATGTATCAGCACTTCATTTCTTTTTACAGCTGAATAATACTCTTATTATACCACATTTTAATTACCTATTCATCAGTTGATGGACATTTTGACTATTAAAACTAATAATACTATGAGCATAGTGTACCAGTTTTTATATGAACATGTTTCCAGCTCTCTGCAGTATTTACTTAGAGTGAAATTGCTGTGTCATACAATAACTTTATGTTTAACCTTTTAAGGAAGTACCAAACTTTCTACAACAGCCTTACCATTTGCCATTCCACCAGCAGTGGTAGGTTCTAAACCTGCCAGCACTTGCTGTTGTCCATTTTTTATTGCACCTTCCCTCGTCAGTATGAAAGAGCATCTCATTGTGGTTCTGATTTGCATTTCCTATGTCTCTGGTTACATTTTATGGGATTACATTCCTCTAATTCACTGTTAGCAAACGTTTTCTGTGAAGGGCCAGTTATAAGTATTTTATACTTTGTGGGCCACATATAGTCTATATTACATATTCTTCTCTGTTTTTTTTGTTTGTTTGTTTGCTTGGTTTTTAAACAGCAAAAAACAAAGCCATCCTAGCTTGAGGACCATACAAAAATAGGCCTTAAATTGGAGCTTGGCAAATTCTACTCTGATTGTTTCATAATTATTAGCCTTGCCTTCTCTACCAATGTCAATTTTGTTGAAAGCAAGGTAAGAACTAATTTGTATTCCTTCATAGTGATCTGCACAGAGCCCATGAATAGAAGAGTAAAGGCTCTAAAAATACCTGAACTTCTTGCACAATGAATGTTCCTAATTTATTTTATTTTTAAAATACATTTGATTTTTTATAGAAAGGAAAGAATAGGGATAGTCGGAAAAATCGATGAGAGAGAAACATCGATCAGCTGCCTCCTGCACACCCCCCACCAGGGATGTGCCTGCAACCAAGGTACATGCCTTGAATAGAACCTGGGACCCTTCAATTCGCAGGCCGACGCTCCATCCATTGAGGAAAATTGGTTTCGGCATGAGTGTCCCTAATTTAAAATAATATTATATATCTCTCCACAAGTATTTATACAAAATAAAGTTTCTAGTTTTTAAAATGATTACTAAAAGTAAAAAGTCATTTTTCTTTTGAAAGTGGGCAGCTTAACTAAGAATATTGTAAGAAAAAAGTTTCATAATGCCCTTTGAATCAAAATTATATTTAGTCAGTTAACTTATTAAAATAACTTTCTAACACCAAATGTATTGTAAGGACATACTTCTGCATCAAGTATCTCTATACCCTAAAGCTACAAATACAATTAAAATGATAGTAATATACTATGGCAGAACTTGTAACATTATATACAGCCCACCAAAATCGAAAGGCACATACTTCCAGCAAATATGAAAACCCAATAATTTCAATAACTGAGTTTTACATTCTGGAATTATAGGCTGTTCATAAACAAGCGCTCTGATACAGAAGGAAAACTAACGTAAGAGACAACAGACATAACTATCTCTTTATCTCTGGGCAAGTCACTGAACGTCTTTGAAGCCCAGATTTTCTCATCTTTAAAAGTAGGAATTATTCCATCTCTCCTACCTTGTTCACAGAATTGAGAAGATCAAATCAGACAAAGTTATAAAAAGCACTCTACAAGTATTACTCATATTGTTAGAATTCTAAACCAAAACCAAGTTTTCATAAATCAATTAATTAATTTAAAAAATGAGTTCCCGAGTCTTCAGCACTGTAAGAAGTACTTTTCCTAATGGCCCTGACGACACCAAGGAACACCACGGTGATCCTTAGAGAAGGCTTTCGAGCAGAGGACGGAAGTCAGCACAAACTGGTCTCACTCTGAATGGCATAAAGGTTCATTTAACCCAATGCATAAAAGCATGCAGACCGGTTTCCCAGGTCTTAGGAATCTAAGACAACATTTCATTCTTTTGCACCTTTAGCTTATTGTAGCTGAAAAAACAAACAAACACCAATGTACTAAATATTCCTTGAAAACACTACACTGCCTGCTAAACATCCAACTGGAATCTGAACAGAAACCTCAAAAATCAAATCAGAGTGAGCAATAAAGTTTTGATTTAACAGAAGAGATAATAAAGCAACGACAACATCTAATATTCCACGGTAAGCACTTTATTTAAATATATTTTCTGTTGATTTCAGAGAGGAAAGGGAGAGGGAGAGAGAGAGATAGAAACATCAATGATGAGAGAATCATTGATTAGCTGCCTCCTGCATGGGCATCGAGCCCGCAACCAGGCATGTGCCTTTGATGGGAATCACTGGGGCACTTCAGTTTATAGGCCAACGCTCTGTCCACTGAGCCAAACCTGTGGTAAGTGCTTGATACAGGCCATACCACTGAATGTTCATGAATATATGGTAGGGGCACTATTACTATCAATCCTGTTACAGCTAAAGAAAGCGAGGCTAAGGAAAGTATCTTACCAAAGATAACAGCAATTTGCATAGCTGGGATCAGAACTCAGGCAACATGACTCTATGACTATGTTGTTAACCTAAACTGCTGTTTTCTACGAAACTTTTCTCAGACCTCATTCTTTATGTAAAAAAGAAAAAGAAAAACCCAAAACAAAATCCAAGAAAAAGAATTTCAGATGTGTGTTTCATCTCATTTTCTTGCCATATCTAACTATTATAAAACTAAATAAAAATAGTTAATAACCAGAAGACCACACAACAAACTAGGCTGATGAAGGATTGAAATAACATCCTATAAGAGATAACATCCTATATAATAAAAGAGAAACATGCAAATTTGACCGTACCTTCATGACGCTACCAGCCAATCAGGAGTGGGGGTGGGTCTGAGGCGCGTGCGGGGCAGGGCTGAAGCGCGGGGGACAGGGCCTAGGTGTGTGTGGGGTGGGGCCGAGGCGTGGGGGGCAGGGCCTAGGCGCATGCGGGGCACGAGCAGCAGCGTTGGCGGCGTCACCGTGGCACCAGGTCCCCTGGCGTCAAGATGGGGGATCTGAGGTCAGGCCAGGGGACCCTAAGGCTGTGCCCTTTGCTTCTGCACCAGGCCAGGGGACCTGAGGCTGCAACCTCCCACCTGGAGGGGCTTGACGGGACACCTGAGGCCACATCCTCCGCCTCAGCACTGGGGGATCTGAGGCCAAGCTGGAGGTCCTCAGGCTGCAGCCCCTGCCCTGGTGCCAGGGCCGAGGAACATGAGGCTGGGCCAGGGGCCTAAGGCTGTGCTGGAAGACCTGAGGCCATGCTCCCTGCCAATAGGACTTGATGGGGGACCTGAGGCTGTGCCCCCTGCCCTACGGGGCTTTATGGGGGTGGGGCTGGCCGAGTCTGGGTCTTGGGCGATTTCAAGGTGAACACAGGTGGGCGGAGACTTGACTCTGGGTCTCGCAGCATGTCCCAGACTCTGACAGGAATGGAGATTTTCATATACATTTTATTAATTTTCTTTCATCTCTGACACTTCTATTATAGAGAAAGGGAAAATAGCAATATTAAAATATTTCTTCTAATTAATTCCCTTTTAATGTGCATGAATTTCATGCACCGGGCCACTAGACTTATATAATAAAAGGCTAATATGCAATCTTATATAATAAAAGGCTAACATGCAAATTGAGCAAACGATGGAACAACTGGTTGCTATGATGTGCACTGACCACCAGAGGGCAAATGCTCAATGCAAAAGCTGCCCCCTGGTGGTCAGTGTGTTCCCACAGGGGGAGCGCCACTCAGCCATAAACTGGGCTCGTGGCTGGCGAGCACTGTGGCAGTGGCGGGAGCCTCTCTTGGGAGGAGTGGACCTAAAGCCGTCAGTCAAACATCCCCTGAGGGCTCCCAGACTGCAAGAGGGCACAGATGGGCTGAGGGACCTGCCCCCCCCCTTGTGTGACAAGTGCACGAATGTCATACACCAGGCCTGTAGTATCCTCTATTCTAATATCAGTTTCTTAATTTTTTCAAGTTCAAAATGAAGCCTTGTTTCAGTAGGTTTCTTTGTTTATAGTGGTGGAATTATTTTATTTTTAAATTTATCTTTACACAGAGAGGAGAGAGAAAGGGACATCATCGTGAGAGGGAAACATCAACTAGCTGCCTCCTGCACACCGCCACGGTGTGTGCCCCGACAGAGAATCAAACCAGCAACCTTCCGAGCCTGGGTTAACACCCAGCCTGAGCACTCTGGCCAGGGCTTCAGAGTTATTGTGAGTAAATGAGTTAGTACCTCAAAACACCCTTACAAATGTACCTAGCATGGAATAAGAGCTCTACCTTTATCACTATTACCCTCTTTATCTGAGTTATTCTTTGCCTCTATTCCATGTATCCTGTGTTCCCCCCAAATCAGCATATATAACCATCAACCATGAATGAATCTTAAAAACCTCTCTTCATTGCTAGGGAAAATACCATTATGTAATCGATGCCCCTAGTACAAATTCCTGAAATCTTATCTGGGCCCTCGGTATTACACATTAACCTTTTACCAACCATAGCTCCTTTTATCAAGTCCAGTCACTTTCCCTCAAGTCCTACTCGGAAGACAAAAGTTGTCTCTCCTCACCTTTATCGCCAACTCTCCCACCTGGCCTCTACAATTCTCTGTCATGCAAGCCAGAAACACACAAGACATGCTCCCCTCTATTCCCATCTACAATTCACAGCTGGGGTGGTTCTGTATATTTTATCTCCCAAATGTTTCTTTAAATTGTTTGCCTTTTTCATCCTTATTACCACTGTGTTCATTAAGGCCTGCATCATCTCTTAGACAAATCCTTCCATAGCAAAGAGAATAAGGAGAGTCAAGAAAATGCAAATATCAGAAGCTGAGGGAGATGTAACATTGTGATTGCTTTTCAGCCTCCAATCCTGTATCCCTCCAATCCATCCTCCAATGACCTATTTAACACACAGCTTTATTGTGGTTCCCCTTCCTAAAATTTTTAAATAGGATATACCACCCCCTCCCTATGAGTTCTTAACTTTTTAGGTTAATAGATTAGCCCCTCTTCCCACCAACCAGCGATGTACTCTAGAAAGCACAAGAATTTCTTGAAATGCTATGCAAAAACAAAACTAAACTATTTTTCTTAAGCATAAGTACAACTTTATGGAGGTAGAGAACGCCAAATATGTGGTCCAAATTTTTCCAATTCTCAGTGGGATCTAGACCCTCCAAGAGGTTCGCTATTCTAGAGGACAAGGCCCAGATTACCAGGCCTGTGAAATTTTCCATGATCTGGCCCTGATCCACGTCCGCCTCACCAGCTGTCCCTCTGTGGGCAGATATCAAGAGTTGGTGTGAAGCGGACATCTGTTATTTTTGCATGTCTAGTATCTCTTCCTCCTCCTTTTAGAATAGCATCCCGACTCTCTGTTGGAAAATAACCCTCGTCTCCCTCACTGAAGTTTTGGTGGAAATGCCCAACCAAGATGGTTGCCGGCCACAGAGAGTAAGTAGGAGGGAGGCTTGAGTTTCCTCAGCCACTGAGGAAGCCAAGCTTTCCGCCTGCCCTTGCCTGCTCAAGCCTCTGCTTAAAGCTACAAAGTTTCTATTATAGAAGATACATTGTCCAATGAGCATGGGAGACATCTCAGGCCAATCAGGTGGAATTTCCTAAACTGAATCTTGAGCAGAAAATGTGAAGATAAAAATTGTTAAAGCTGATTCATTCTGACTGTTGTATACTGTTTGTTCCTGCTACCTAGGTCCCAACCCCTGCAAACTCCCCTGGTTCTCCTCAGACACCCTGATGCTTCCAAGTTCATTTCTGCTCAACCATTCGTTCATCCATCCTATCTAATAGAGTAGTAATATGCAAATCGACCATACCTCCACTACATCCACAAGCCATGCCCACAAGCCAATCAGGAGCAAATATGCAAATAAACCCAACCAAGATGGTGGCCGGCCACAGTGAGTAGGAGGGAGGCTTGGGTTTCTCCAGCCATGGAGGAAGCCAAGCTTTCTGCCTGCCCTTGCCCGCTCAAGCCTCTGCTTAAGGCTACAAAGTTTCTATTATAGAAGATACATATATCCCAACAGAAATGGTGGCAGCCACGGAGCGAGTAGAAGGCTTGGCTCCACTCCACACTACAAAGTTTCAATTGTAGAAGATAAATAAATTCCGGATACCAGGGCCTCCGCTTAGGTCACCAGGGGGCGTGGCCAGCCTACAAACCACCACAGGCCCCTTGCCCAGGCTGCCCCACATTCCTAGAGAACCCCCATCCTGATCCAGGACACTCTTCAGGCAAACCAGCTGACCCCCATCCATGCACCAGGCCTCTATCCTATCTAATAAAAGAGTAATATGCAGATTGACCACCATCCAACACACAAGACGGCTGCCCCCAGGTGGTCAAAGATCCTGCCCTCATGTAGACACAAGATGGCCAGCAGGGGAGGACAG
The DNA here is from genome assembly GCA_027563665.1 of Antrozous pallidus. Lineage (NCBI taxonomy): Eukaryota > Metazoa > Chordata > Mammalia > Chiroptera > Vespertilionidae > Antrozous > Antrozous pallidus. The sequence continues at coordinate 6,825,951 of CM050527.1, read as the reverse complement.
TTGGGAGGGACCAGGCCTGCAAGGGAGGGCAGTTGTGGGTGATCAGGCCAGCAGGGGAGAGCAGTTGGGAGGGTCCAGGCCGCAAGGGAAGGCAGTTAGGAGTGACCAGGCCAGCAGAGGAGGGAAGTTGGGGGTGACTGGGCCTGCAGGAAAGGGCAGTTGTGGGGAACCCAGGCCCATAGGGGAGAACAGTTTGGGAGTACAAGGCCTGCAGGGGAGGGCAGTTAGGGCTGACCAGACCTGCAGGGGAGGGCAATTAGGGGAAAACAGGCTGGCAGGGGAGCAGTTAGGCATCAATCAGGCTGGCAGGGGAGTGCTTAGGGGGTGATCAGGCTGGCAGGCAGAAGCAGTTAGGAGCAATCAGGAAGGCAAGCAGGTGAGCAGTTGGGAGCCAGCAGTCCTGGATTGTGAGAGGGATCCCAGATTGGAGAGGGTGCAGGCTAGGCTGAGGGGACCCCCCCACCCCCATGCATGAATTTTGTGCACTGGGTCTCTAGTTCATTAGAAAAGTATTTATTAAACTATATGATGGTTAGCTGTATATGTCAACTTGGCTAGGCAATAGTACCCAGATATTCAAATACACACTAATCTGGGTGTTGCTGTTTAAGTATTATTATATAAGTAACACCTATGTGGTAATATCTGCAATCAGGTGACATTAAGGAGGTATCAATAATGTTGAGGAGGCCTCATCCAATCAGTTGAAAGACCTTAAGGGAAACAATGAGGATTCACTGAAGATTTTGTCCCCAAGGCTGCCAGAGTTCCCAGCTGGTCTGCCCTACTGATTTTGGACTTGGTAGCCCCTAAAATCACATATTCCAGTTCCTTAAACAAAGTCTCTCTCTCTCTCCCTCTCTCTCTTTCTCTCTCTCCCAACCACATATAAAATGTGTCTGTATATGTATTGTGTGTGTGCGCACGCACGCGCACAAGCATGCACATGTATCCTCCTGGCCTGTTTTTCTGGAGAACCTATCACAAACACCTACTACAGTGGTGCTAACTGAGAACAAGACAAAATCTGTTTCTGTTGCTTTTACCAAAAAAAAACCTTAAGTACATTTATATACTGTATGTCACTGTTTGAGGAGAACAGGTCCCCAGAGAGGTCAGTCTCACACAATATGCTAATAATTTAAGACCAAAACTGGGAGTAGAATTTTTAAAGTTCTAAACCTGAATTTTCTGGATCAGTTGTCGCCAGCTGCTGGTCCGTGAGGCCTGAAAGGTTGGCGACCACTGTTCGAGACTCCTCCAAAGCATGGGGGAATTTAGAAACGAAGGTGTGATTGCCGAAACCGGGGTGGCTCAGTGGTAGAGCGTCGGCCTTTGGACTGAAAGGTCCCGGGTTCGATTCCGGTCAAGGGCATGTACCTTGGCTGCGGGCACATCCCAGTAGAGGTGTGCAAGAGGCAGCTGATCAATGTTTCTCTCTCATCGATGTTTCTGACTTTCTATCCCTCTCCCTCCCTCTCTGTGAAAAATCAATAAAATATATATTAAAAAAAAAAAAAAAGAAAGAAAAGATGAAGGTGTGCTTAAGAAAGGGTGCCTACGATTGCTGTGCAGGTTCCTTTACTCTACTTCCGGGATCAGTAAACTATGACCAGCACATCAAACCTGAGCCCCTGCCTATTGTTGTGTGACCTGTACACTAAGAATGGTTTTTACATTCTTATATGCTTTTTTTTTTTAATCAAAAGAAAAACAGTACTTCATGACACATAAAAATCTTGTGAAATTCTAGTTTGAGTGCACAGGCCATGCTCACTTGTTTACACATGTGGTCTGTGGCGGCTTCTGCCCTGAAACCTAAAAGCCTGCAGTATTTATTGTCCAGCCCTTCCAGAAAGGTGTTTGCTGGCCCCTGCTTTAGTTCACTGGAAAAAGCATTAAAAGGGTGGGCTATGTTAGAAAAGAGGGTAGAAAATTTGTACGATTTATTAAGTACTTACCATGGACAAAACACTGCTTTGAGCACTGTACGTATATTGACATTTTTAATCTTTCCAGCAGACCTATCGGGTGGAGACCATCGTCCCCATTCTATAGAACGAAGCGGAGAGGCTAACACAAACTTGCCCAAGCTCAGCACAAATTACAGAACCAGGACTACAACCAGGCAGTTTGGCTCTGGCCTGTGTGTGGTTAACCACAGCACCACACTGCTTTATCACTCATCTTCTCTATTGAGTCTGTCTTGCGTTAATGACGTTGATTGCTCTTAGAATGAAGTATGACACTCTATAGATGATCCAACACTGGAATAAATGACGTCTGTGGCATGCACTCCTCAGAGACCTGGAAGGATTACAAAGACCTATGCCTATCTTTTTTCTGGAAGGCAGGAAGCTGAGGAATCCAACCCCTTTGAATTCAATCGTTGCCTTTCCTCAAACCATACTGGAACTCAGAAGCTCAGGCAAGCTTCTAGGTGCAGGCTAAGACATAGCATGTTCTCTCACCTCGTGTCTTGCCTCATCATCATCAATTAAGTAAAATCTCTGAACTGTGGAGCCAGGATATGGATATTTCTCAAATCTTCTCCATTAATTCTTTTGTAGAGCTAAGCCCAGATTGAGACCCACCAGTTTTCCCCATTCAAGGAGAAGAATGGTGGTTAAAAAAACACAGGTGGTAAGTGCAAGGATAGAGATGGAGGAACTTGACAAAACTTGCCTGTGAAAATGAGCTTTTATTCAGCGCCCCAGCATGCTAGTAAAGAACACTTCTAGTCTTTGTGTATCACCTCTTTAACTGAAAACTTAAAGGGAAAAAAAAGCAGGTATGAAAACAAAATTAAATATTTCTGTATATGCATGTATTCTTAGGTAGGAAATCCCTATAAGGACACAGAGCAAACTGATAACTGTTATATTTTCTTATTTGTATTTTTTAATTGATCTGTATTTCTTTATAATGTATTACTTGTTTAAAAACAATGAATTTGTCGAAACTGGTTTGGCTCAGTGGATAGATAGAGTGTCGGCCTGCGGACTAAAGGGTCCTGGGTTCGATTCCGGTCAAGGGCATGCACCTTGGGTGCAGGCACATCCCCAGTAGGGGGTGTGCAGGAGGCAGCTGATCGATGTTTCTCTCTCATCGATATTTCTAACTCTCTATCCCTTTCCCTTCCTCTCTGTAAAAAAAAAAAAAAAAAATCAAAATATATTTAAAAATAAATAAATAAAAATAATGAATTTATTTTTTAAAGTGAACCTAAAATGAGGTTTAAGGATTACTTTGACTATACTTTGAACAGGAAAATTACTAAATAAAGAGCTAGTAAAAATTACTTGATGCTTTCCTGAAAAGCAGTTTACTGCAAGTCTTACTGGGTATTAATTTATCACCATACTTTATGTGAGGAGAAAGCATTTTAAAAAATGAGAAGTAGTAAAATGGAAACATTTACAAACAGCAATACCTATCACACATTCTAATTTTTATAATCAACTATTAGCCCTTCGCGCGAGATCATGCGCAATAGGCTGCCCACCGCTTCCAAGGGAGCCGGAGGGAGCTGTGCTGCTTCCATGGGAGGTGGGCCTGTTGTCTCCTCTCTAGGCCTGCGCTTGGCGGAGGGCCAGCCCCCTGCTCCCCAGAGGCCCTCTGTGGTGGCGAAACAAACATTCCACCATGCCACTCATGCTGCCTGCTCTCAGTGGTCGGCCCGCCCCCCCCCCCCCGCCCCCAAGGACTGGGGACTTTGGTGGGGCTGAGGGGACTGGGCACCGCCATCTTGTGGCTATGGGCGCAGCCATCTTTTGTGATGGCGTGATGGTTAATTTGCATATTGCCCTTTTATTAGATAGGATAATAAACTCACATAACATTTAGTTAAAATCAAATATCCTGCTTCTGTGGACTATTCATTTAAATGAATTTGAAGTTTCTGATATGGCTTCGTGCTTCAGAAAACCAAGAATTAGGCAATGGGGGTAGTAAAGCAGTATCTAAGCAATCACACATGCTTAGCCAAAGGTGTAAAGTCATAAGGAGCTAGTGCTCAAGCGTGGGTTGTCATGCTTGCTGTCATCCTGCATAAAAAGGAACCAGTTTCATGTATATTCACAAGATGGTCAAGTTAAATTCTGCATCAAAGAATAAAATCTCCAACCTGGTTAAATGGCAAGCCTCATAGACAAAATCACAAGTGAGATGCCCATTTTTAAAAACATACAATGCAAAAAAAAAGTTCCACTCTCATGTGGGAAAACAGCTGTTTATCTACCCATTTTGCTAGATGAAGAACCATGCCCCAAAGCAAGGGGAACTTCTGTAAGGAACGTAATAAGCTAGCTGAGATGACAACTCAACTCTAAGAGGCTACTCTCAGGAAACAGTCCTGTCTGAATTGCCCAGGTATTGAATATCATATGTTATCTATATATATAAAAGCCTAAGCAACCATTATGACCAAACTAGAATGACCAAATGACTAGCTGGTAATTATGATGAACACTGACCCTGACCTTGGTGCTAGAGCCCTGATAGCCCCGAATCTGGTTCACTCGAACCCTGGACCCAGACAGGAGGGAGGAAAAAGCCTGATTCCTTGTGGAATAGGTCACCAGTTAACTTGCTGCTGGGCCAACCTCCCACGGTCTTTCCCCCTGGCTGGCCAGCCCCCTTGATTGCCCGAAGGGGGAGGCGGGGCGGCCAGCCAACCTCTCACACTCCCTCCCCCTATCCAGCCGGCCAGCCACCTGTGGTCCCTCTCCCCAGCAAGCCACCCCACGCCTCTCCATTGGTCCCGATTGCTGATCAAACCAAGGGACCCCATCCCTGCACGAATTCATACACCAGGCCTCTAGTATTTATTATAATTAGCGATAAATTGACTCTTCACGAACATTAAGACCATTGAAAGACTCACTCAATCATGTGTCTAAAATAATGTTAGTTCATGAGAGGATCAGCTGCCTCAAAAAATTAGTTTTTTCCTAAACTGAAAAACCTTTCTACTTTGATAAAGCATAATTTTTTCAATGTTTAATGGTTTTCCATAAAGAAATCTGATTGAATCCTGCAAACATTAATCAGATTGAGAGTGTGTAAAAATCAGGTGCTGATTCACAGAAGTGTTCCTAAATATAGTATCTATTCTGATGTTTTTGGACCTTTACGAGACTGTAAGCCTCAGAGAAATGCCTGAATAATTCTGAAGACAATATGTAAAGGAACTCTGTAAAAATTAGCAGGAACATATAAGATATCTAAAATAAGGACATTACCAGAAATGCAAAAAGAAATAATATGTCTCCTTCCAAAAGGAATAAAAGTTAGACAGCAGAGAGTATATGCCTAAGATCTTCAATCAATAAAACCAACATTAAAAGGCATCTCTGAGAGAAATGTGTGGTTTCAGATATTCCCAGAAAGCTCCAAACTCAAGAGCTTACTTGTTCACTTTGCAAGTCAGGTGCTTTTAGAGTTCTGAATCACTGCCAAGCAATAAAAGGTCTCAAGCCCAAACATGAAAATCCTCAAAAATCTGTATTGTTCCAATCTAGTTAAAATACATATACTTGTCTTTTAAAAAAAAACCACACTCAAAACTAGCCAAACTTAAAACTATAACTTATAATCTGAAAAAAAATTACAGGAACATCTGCTTTCTTAATGTAACATTTCCTATATTCAGATATAATAGTCAAATAAAGAAATGAAAAAGAAGAAAAAGCCTAAAGAAAACCTCAAGCATATAAAGTGCTTCCAATTCTTAAATAAGGCAGTAATTCTGCCACAAATGGAAATTTATGGTACAGAAAAACACAAGCAAACAAAAATGTATGCCCAAAACAAAAAGCCTAGGAAACAAAAGGTCTTTCACTAGAAGAATGAATAAATTACTGTACATCCTACAGCAGAATATTGCTAAAAATAATAAGGTAGAGAATTATATACAGTGATATGAAAAGATGACCAAAATACTTTAGGCAAAAAAGCAATATGCCATAGTTAAAGGTCAATCTATTATTCTTTAACAAATATTCACATTAACAGTGAAAGTCCTTGGGAAAAGGGACTTTCATTTTCTAAGTTATATATACCCAAAATATTAAAATTCAAATATAATGATATTCACATTCACAGCACAGCTTCTATAATAAAAAATTAAAAACTACAAGGAATCATTTAAAGACACAATGGCAAATTCACTTAACGGAATATTACGCATTGATATTATTTATCCATTAGGTACGACACTATTAAAATATATTTTTTCATGAAAAATTCACAATATATTTCTATAAGAGAATAAGATATTATGCATTTGATCTTTTTTTACATAAAAATATATGCATTGAAAAATCACTGGGAAAGATGTACATAAAAATGTTAACAAGCTGGGAGTGATTTTTCTTTTTGCTTATTTGTATACATTCTCAACAGGGGCAATATTGCCCCCAAGTGGGTGAAAACTGGCTCTTGGGGTAATAAAACAAAAAAACAAAAAAACAAAAATCCCTTACCTCTTTTAGTGTATAACACACAGTTTAATATAAAATAAAGGAATATACAGTACAACTGTGGTGTGAAAATTTCTTAAGGGAGGCAATTAAGGAAAAAATACTTAAAAAGGATGGGGGAGCAGGTGATGATAACAAATAAGTTAAAAAACACTGCATCAGAATTATTAGGGGGGAAGGAAACTACAGATTCCTGGCCCTACTGCAGACCTAATAAAATCAGTATTTCTATGGATGGGGCTAGAGGCTTTTATCAAAGAAAACACATTTCTATCACTCCATGTAAAAATTTCATGAAATCCAGACACACAGGTTTTAATTTGGTTTAAGAAATGTTTTAAATTATATGTTAACATGAAAAATATAAAATAACAACCCAAATGCCCAGAAATCTAGGAATCCTTGCTAAACTCTCTTTCCTTTAAGGAACTTAAAGATTCAAATTTCTTCACAAACCAATCAAACACACCCTATTACTCATTATCTGTACTGGGCATAAGGCAATGTGAGGAATATACAAGAAATAAGCAATATTCATAAAATTATGCCACTAAGCTCACTTTAATCTGCAAAAACCAGCATGAAAACCTGGCTTTCTCAAGACACCATTATTCGCACAGAAATGCAGGTTTTAATCCCATGATGAAAATTAAACAAGTTAGGGAACCAAAATCACTATTGGGTAATAACTAGGATGCTCAGTGCTCTAGTTCACATACTTATTGGGCATGTCAGTCTTGAATTATGCAAAACTGTCCCTACACCAAATTACAAATCTCCCATGTTAAATGCTGAGTCTAAAACATTAAACCACTAATGCCAAGATTTATTGTATACATAAGTAATGAAACCAACTAAGTGCATAGCTAACAGTCCCACTTAACAAAAGAAGAATACACAGGGTTAGTCAAAACAGTGAATGGAGGTAAAGCATCAACTATTGATTGCTCCAGTCCCTAGCAATCTTCTACTCCCAATTTCTTACAGACATCAATGCCAACTTGTTGGTTGTAATAACAATAATAATAGTTGAGTGTTTTTGTGTGGCAGGCATACTTATTTAGTCCTCAAACATGTATAAAAAATGAGTACTGTTCTTTTTCCATTTTACAGATGAAAAAAAAAAGAGAGAAATAGAGGTGAGGTAACAACTGATAGGTACTATATGCAAACTTCTATGGAGTGTTTTGCCTGCTGACCACAAATACATTCTTATGACCAAATATTCAAAGTGAGATTTGGCATATTATTCATGTTAATAAGTTTATATCCTACAATTAAATAATAATTAAATAATTATCCATAAAACAGTATATAAATTAATGTAACTGAGGCAAACCTAAGTTAGAAGAATCTAACAAAAGTCTATCTTCCTATCAATGGTAAAATATTTTCCCAATCTCATTCCTTACACCCAGAAAGTGGCAACCTAATTTTGCTTGTTTTTAAGAACAGATTTTATCATTACATAATTCCATCCCAGGAATACACTACTTCTTAATTTATTTGTAAAGCCTTTATCTCCTAAGAATCTTCATCTTAAAAGCTTTCCTAAATTTAATTTCAGATTCTATAATAAGTTCATTTTAGACCTTTCATTTTCTAATTATAAGATATATGAATAATGTATAAAGTTCAGAAAAGAAGTTTAGGGAGAAAAATAAATCACCTGTAATCCCCATTCAAGGTAACTTTGATCCTTTTGGCATTTCCTTTCAGCCTATATTCTATATATGAACAAACATTTTGTAAAAATAAGAACAGCAATCAAACTATGAAAACACTGATAATCAGCTTTTTCTCCCATAACAATAGAGAAGTTTTTTAAAGAACAGTGCAGACAAATACAATTACCTGACTGATTTTCTACAAAGCACTCTGGACCAAAAAAATAGCTTGTTATACTGTGAAAATTAACCACAAGATGGAAAGGTGATGGTGGGCCCTTCATCTAAAGAATTCACTCTCTTTTACAAGTATTTGAATGTTTTACAAAATCATTTTAAAATTTTGCTAATTAAGTAGGCATTTTCTTTGCACCATTAAAAAAATTCACCAGTCCCTCTTCAGCAGGTCAACACACAGAAGACATTAAACAGGTGGCTATGGGACTGTTACAGTTGCAAAAGACCAAAACAGTGACGATTCGCTGTGGACAAGCTGAGCCCAGCACACTCGAGCCTAAGCAGAATCAGCTAAGAACACCACAAGTGACGATTCTTTATTTCCAGTGTCAAAGCCTATTGCTTACACACACAGCAAGCAGATGGCCCTGAGTGTGTCACAATCTCAAACGTGTTCTGTACGACAGAAGCCCAAGTCTAAAGCATAATGGGAATAACAGAATAACGACGTCATCTGAAACCTTCCAGCTCAAGGTTTCAACTGCAGATTTTGGTTGATCCTTGAATTATAATGCTGTCATATTCCAATGTTAAAAATTATGACATTTGAATATAAATAAGAAATTACTAAACATTTATTTAAAATTCAAAGGGATGTTTTACAATGGAGTCTGTCCGAAGTGTGCTATTCAATATTCAAAAGGCATAGGGAGCTTTTTCAAATAGTATACTATGCTCAATTTTGAGTTACTTAAGTTCCAGACTTATAATATGGATATAAAGAAACACCATCAAAATAACTTAATACTGAAAATCTAAACAAACAACTAAATTATGGGTTTGAGACATAAGATTCAACTTCCAAACTCACTTGTCTGTGGTTTGTAAGGTAATCTGACTGACTGATTGATTGACTGATTGATTTAATTTCAGAGAGGAAGGGAGAGGGAGAGGAAGAGCCTCCTGTACATCCCTGATGGAGGTCAGTCCTGGAAGATGGGCTTGTGCCCTGACTGGGAATTGAACTGGGATCTCCTGGTTCCTAAGTCAACTTTCAACCACCAAGCCACACTGCCAGGCTAATCTGATATTCTCAAATAGTTACATTTACAGAAGTTCCACCACATTGGTACTGGCAGTTCATATGCAGAACCCTCTGAAGCATGAAAATCCACCTCAGGGGGTTATGTATGTCATTACTAAACTAATTATACAGGGAAGGGCAAAAATAGGGTTACAGCTGTATGTGAAACAGAGTTTCTTCTTCTTATTTTCCATATGAACAACTGTAAATCTACTTTTGCCCCACCCTGTATGATTAGAACGGAGAGCAGAGGGTACGACAAAAGAGCAGTCTAAATGCTGTCATATAGAAATATAACAAAACACACACGCACAAACAAAAAGCAGTTTGAGGATATCAAGAACCAAATTATCATATAAAGTTATATTTTATAAATGTGTCATATTATACCTTTAGTCTCAGACATCTATAAACAAATCCTAAAATATGTCTTTACAAAAACAGCCATCTTTACTCTAAGTTTATTGTACTTTCTACTCAAACCAACATGACAGACCCCTACCTTCATTGAGTGGCATGATTTGCGAGAATCATCAAATTGTCTCTGCAGGTCCCTATAAGCCACCATATTAACCTACAGGGTTCTTTCTACCCATTCAACATTAATTTATCTCCTCATAGCTCTCACACTTCAGCACTTTCATTTCTTTTAGTTAAAAATAAAATTATTTCCCATAGTCTAGCATAGCAACTTCCACCTGCAAATCCTGTAAACCCTTCTTTTTGCAACCTTCCACTAAAAGGGTTTCTTTCAATCTCTCGATTATCTGCATCTATTTTCATCCATGGTACCCATTACTGTTCGGTGTTCATTTAAAAAAATTCTAATCTTAAAGTTATTAAGATATTGACTCACTGAAGAATTAGAAACTGCATAAATATGCAGTTTAGAGATTCACATTACTAGTCTGTCCAGGTATTAACATCAGTTGAAAATAATACTTATCACATTATGATTTTTTAACCCTATTAAATTATCAGTTCATATTTCTGAACAAACCACGCTTTGTTGTACTAATAGAAATACATGCCCCCCACACAACTGAAATAGAGATTGGATGGTCAACTAATGTTGGCTACATAATTATTTCGACTACTGTTATATCACCTCATTTCAGACAACTACAGTAAATTTTTAAGTTTTAAAAACCTAAGAGATACAAACAGAACCAAAAGATAACATTCTGAGTGCGAACAGGAGGACCAAACGCAGATACAACATCACAGACTGATAACATTACATAGCATTTAGTTAAAACCTAAGTGGAAGTGATGCTTTCCATATCTCTGGTCTTTATTTCCCTTCAAGGATTTTACTGTGTGATTTAAGTAATTTAAACCACCGGAGAGAAGAGGGAGTTTCGTACAGAGAAAAAGAAAGATGAATTCGATTGTTTGTGAAAAATGTTCTAGACTCATTTGAAAGAAAAATGCTGTGCTGCACTGAAGAAAAAATTATTGAGTTAAAGGCTGTCTTCTATCATTCACCTACTGACCCATTTATTCACTAAAATTCATATTCACTCATTCATATTTGAAATGAACATTAATTCGTATTCATTCATGTTTGTAATGCAAGCAAAATACAAATATTTATTGATCATCTATTTTATGTTTTTTTTTAGTATATCTTATTGATTTTTTACAGAGAGGAAGGGAGAGGGATAGAAAGTCAGAAACATCAATGAGAGAGAAACATCAATCAGCTGCCTCCTGCACACCTCCCACTGCGGATGTGCCAGCAACCAAGGTACATGCCCTTGACCGGAACTGAATCTGGAACCCTTCAGTCCACAGGCTGATGTTATATCCACTGAGCCAAACTGGTCAGGGCTATTTTATACTTTTGTATGGCAGTCCTTGCTTCAGGAAGTTTGTTGTCAGCGATATCCTATCTAATAAATCTAATGAAGAGGGAATAAAGAGGGTCTAATTGACCCTCACACTGTAGCAAAGATGGCAGCGCCCATTGCCAATAAGGAGGGAATATGCTAACTGACTGCCACACCTTCAAAGATGACAGCACCCACAGCCACAAGATGGTGGCACCCAGTCCCCTCAGCCCCAGCGTGGTGGCAGGCTCCACGCCCCTGCCTCAGGAGTCCCCAAGTCCCCTCAGCCTCCAGCTGCCCAGGGCCGCTGGAGCCTCAGGTAACCAGGGCCAACTGAGGCTTGTGTTGCCTGCAGTGGCAGCAGCAGAGGTGTGATGGGGCGCCCTGCCCCTGAGGGCTCCAGACTGTGAGAGGGGGCAGGCCAGGCCGAGGGACCCCCTGACTCCAGTGCATGAATTTTCATGTACCGGGCCTCTAGTTCTCTTATCATTAGTTTGTTAATTTTCATAGATTATAAAATTACTTTGAGTTTCTTTATCTGTAAAAAATGGACAATATCTATTTCAAAGATTTGCTGTGCAGATTAAATGAGATGTAAGGGCTTTAACTTCAAGAAAAGGCCCTAGTGGGCTTTATGCTGTTTATTTCCATTTTTTGGTACTAGAATAGAAAGTCTATTCATGTTTCACACACTTCATATGTCACCTCACATAAAAATTTCAGCTTTACTGAAGTATATAATTAACATATAAAATTGTGAATTTTCTTACAATAGTATATTATGAGCCACTCAATCTTATTCATAACTTATTTTTCCTGCCAAAATGCAAGCAGACTTCTAAGAATTTAAGACATACATACTGGGAAGGCCACAAATGCCAGCACAGAGACAGTGCCAAAATGGCCCAAACCAGGGAAGCTCCTACTCTCAGCTATGGTTGGGTGGACGAGGGAAGGGTAAGAATGATCAGCCCTAAGGGAATGACTGTAGTTCTGGCTTCTGTTGACAAACAGAAATATCTTCGAATTCAAAACAGACTCAACTAGGATGTTATAGTTTGGGACATTAAATTACTGTTTTGACTATCTGGGGTCCCTTTAGTAAATGAAGTATCACTCAGTTGGCCAAATCTTGGCTTTCTAAGTTTCATTAGGAAAACACAGTATTTATAAAAAGTAACACACACTATCCCCAATATTATGTGCCATATTTGTTTATTACAGTCAAGTGCTGCTTTATGATGGGGACAGGTGCGGAGAAATGGGTCATTAGATTTTTGTCATTGTGCAAACATCATAGAGTGCACATAAGATGCACTTATAAAACCTATATGGCCTAGCCTCCTATCCACGTAGACTCTGAGGCTACACACCTGTACAGTAGGTCACTGCAATACAATGGTAAATATCTGTATATCTAAACACAGGAAGGATAGAGTAAATACACAAAACAAAAGATGGAAAATGGTTGCACTTATACAGGGCACTTATCATGAGTAGAACGTGCAGGACTCGAAGTTGCTCTGGGTGAGTCAGTCAGTGAGTGGTGAGTGACTGTGAAGGCCGAGGACATTACTGATTTTTTAAAAATAAAGTGCATGTTTGCTACACATAATTTAGAAATACATGAGATTAAATCAAATGCAAGGCAGAATGATGCAATCAAGAAACTGTGAACAAGAAACTGAGAGACTACCGCCAGCATAATCCGGCATGCTGTTTTACAGCAAACTTTTTTTATAAGTAGGAAGAGTACACTCTAAAATAACAATTAATAGTACAGTAAACACAAAAACCAGCAATAGTTCATCATGACCAAGTACTCTGTCCTGTACACAACTGTGTGTGCAGTAGGGCTTGTTTACACCAGCGTCCCCACGAGCACACGAGTAATGCATGCACGGAGACATGACCGACACTGGGCAGAGGATTTTTCATTCCGTTACAACTTGATGGCCCCATCACTGGAGATGTGGTCCATCTCTACAAAAATGGTGCGTGACTGTAACTTAAAATATTTTCAAATATACTTTTAAAGGAAAGACATTAGAATAAAAATTAATAAGGGCTTTATTTCTGAGTTTAGAAAATGTCTGAAAACTAAAAAACATTTAGAAAGGTGTAACGACTCAGTGCTGTAAAACATGCGAGCGTCATGAAAGTACCACAAACCAATATGTAATGTTTACAAATTGGGGGTTGCTTCTTTTTTCAACTCTTAATATTAAAGAAAGACAGTGAGCGGATAATTCACAGCAGCAGTGGGTTTACTTACGAGTCGAACAGAAATATTAATATCAATCTTTAGGCTAATTTGCTTACGTATTACTCAGCCAAGTGGGAAGGACAATTAACAGAGCTAGAGCCAGGCACCAGAATGACTAAGAATAACATGAGCAAGCTAATTTGTTTGTAATTAATAAATTAAGGGGAAAGGAGAAAAGTACCAAAAGTAGTATTTCTTCTAAAGACCATACACTCAATATCCTATTTTCCATTGCTCCATATTTCACTGCCTTCCATTCTAAGTTGCTTACCAAACTACAAGTCTGTACTTTACTTTCCATCACTCTCTTCATACAATTGATGTTTCTAAAGTCCGGTCACATTCACAAACGCTGGAACGACCACACACTGAAGAACTGCACTATACATGGACGTATTTTAAGATACCTCCAGAAGTACCAATGTCTAAATGTAGGGGTCCCTATTAGAACTCAAAATGTCAAATAAGTAAAACTTCTTAAGTTACAAAATTGTCAAAGGAATAGCTTAAACATGCTTTTCACTAATGAAGTAACAGCGATTTTTACCTTTCAATTTTTAAAAATAGGTAGCAACAACCAAAGTGTACTAAGTCCTATCTTCTCTCAGAGATTGCCTCTACCTCCATGGAACCTGTATCTTAGACACAAATTCTCTTTTGAATTTCAATTCCAAACTGGGTACACTTGAAGGGCTAGATTTTCACAACAGTGACTCTCAGCAACTCCCCTCAAAACCTTCCCTAGTTTCCTTTAAACTCTCAGATCCTGCCTTACCTGTATTATTACCAGCCCCCTTGTGTCCAGTCTCTCTTCCTCAATTCACTCTGAACTCTGTAGCTAGATTCAACTTCCAAAAGATGTCATTTCCTCCTATCAAAACTTCTTGCACTCCTGAATAAAGCCTATACTTCTCAGTCTAGCATTCAATGAGTTCTGAAGCCTAGTCCCTACCAATCTTTATGGCCCCAATGCCACATTTACTGATTATATAGGCTTAGGCTTCTGTCAAGTCAATCTCCTGTTCTCCAACTTGTCCTGAACTTTCTATCTTGGCTCGTGCCATTCCTACCAGAAAGAATGTCTACTGCCACCCTGGCTGGGTAGCTCATTTGGTCAGTGCATGGTCCCAGTGTGTCAAGGTGGGTTCCATCCCATTAGGACACATACAAGAATCAACCCATCCTATTTAATAAAAGAGAAACATGCAAATTTGACTGTACCTTCGCTCCTGATTGGCTATGCTAGCAGCCAATCAGGAGAGGGGGCGGGGCCAAGTGGCATGAGCGTGGGGGCAGGGATTAAACGGTGGTGGTGGTGAGTCACAGGCAACCAGGGCTGAGCTGAGCAGGGCAATGGCTGAGTGCCCAAGGCCTAAAGCCTCTAGTGAGGCTTTAGGCCTTGGGCAGGCTGGGGATGAACCATCAGTTGGACATCCCCTGAGGGCTCCCAGTATGTGAGAGGGGGCAGGCTGGGTTGAGAGACCACCCACCCCCAGTGCACAAATTTTGTGCACTGGGCCCCTAGTGAATACATAAATGAGTGGAACAAATCGATGTTTCCCTCTCCCCCTCTCTAAATAAATAAATAAATAAATAAATAAACAAATATCAATAAGTAAAAAATACAAATAAAAAGAATGTCTACTACCACTCCCCTCTAGCTGCCATTGCTCAAGGCCATTTTGCATTGTTGTATAGGCAAGGCCACACACATGACATCTCTTGCCTCACCCATCAAAATTGGCATAACAAAACACAAAAATAAATTTAACAATAGTTAGTTTTTATTAAATGCCTACTACATGCCAAGCAGTCTTACACAATATTTTAATCCTCTCAACAATCCTATAAAGTAATTATTATTTCTCTTTTAAAGATGAGAAAGCCAAACTTCATAAATATAAAATCATATATATTTAGCAAGTTACCTTACGTTACATACACACTAAGTTGCCTCAAATCACAGACTTAGTAAGTGGCAAAGCAAGGATTTGAACCTAGGTTGCCTAACTCCAGAGTCATTGCTCTAAACACTAAGTATTTATTGTTCTGGACCATGTGACTAACCCACCCATGTATCTGAAATAATTTAGTTTTACATAAGTTTTACTACATACTTTGAGCTTTCTCATGTTTGTCATTTTAGTAAAAGGAGAACTTTAAAATGCCATTTCTTTCCAATAAAAAACAATGCTCAAATTGTAACTTCAAGAAATATCTTTTTATGGAACACTAAAGGTGCAGTGGAGTCCCTCCGCCTGGCCTGAGGGATTGGGCCGAAACCAGCTGTTCAACATCCCCAGAGAGGTCCCAATGGCTACAAGGGTGCAGGCCAGAGCCAGGGAGGGACACAGGAGGTTGGCCAGCTTGGGAGGGACCACGGGAGGGCTCCAGGGCATGTCCAGCCCATCTCGCTCAGTCCAGAGCGGCAGGACCCCAGCAGCAAGCTAACCTACTGGTCAAAGCATCTGCCCCCTGGTGGTAAGTGCACATCATAGCAAGCAGTTGAACAGCCCTAGCATATCATTAGCATATTGCGCTTTGATTGGTTGAACGGCCAACCAGACACTTAGCATATTAGGCTTTTATTATACAGGATCATAACATCCAGTTAATCCTAACTCAAAACATGCAAAATAGAAAAATCTGAAAAACTATTCTCATCTTATAAATTAACTAAACATACTGTTGTTGCCTTATGAAGTACGTCCCAGTTCCTCCCTCCTTCAAGGGGGGAGGAACTTGAAAATAAAGCTGGTAAGCTACCAACATTCACAAAATGCACAGTGATGTATTTGTCTATATGCCCATTTCTGTCCTAGTAGATAGTTAACTTCAGTCACAGGATAATTTTAACCCGTGTAAAAAAATATTAAGCTGGACTGCAAAAAAAAAAAATCCACACAAAAATTCATTTACATTAAACAAAATTAAATTTGCTTGCTGAAAATAGGAAAAATAACTTCTCACAATGTGATATATATGCAGAAAAGCAATGTGAAAAATAAAAGTCTTGGAGAAAAGTAAAATAGGCAGTAGAAAGGAAATAATTTTTATTTGACTATGTTTTAAACAAATTGGAAACTGGTTTGCTCTAATACTAAAAAGCTGTTTAAAAAAATAAGACCACAGAAATAGAAATAGCTGTTGAGTAGCTAAGAGATCATTTGAAATAGTTGACTTGGAAAATTAACATATGCCCGGGCCAGTGTGGCTAGGTTAGTAGGAGCGTTACACCACACACCAAAAGGCCTTGGGTTCCATTTGTGGTCAGGGTACATACCTCTCCCCCACCTTCCCTCTCTCTAAAAAAGCACTGAAAATGTCCTTGGGTGAGAACTTAAAAAAAGGAAGGAAAGAAAACGGCCCTGGCTGGTGTGGCTCAGTTGGCGGGATGTCAGCCCCGCACCAGGAGGAGGCCAGTTCAATTCCCGATCAGGGCACGTGCCTGGTTGTGGGCTTGATCCCTGGTAGAGGGCATGCAGGAGGCAACAGATCAATGTTGTGCTGTCACATCAATGTTTCTCTCTCTCCCCCCCTCTCTCTCTAGGAACAGTAAACCAATAAACCAATAAACCAATCAATCAATCAATCAGACAAAGAATAGTATTATCCAGAGACAAGGGGTAGGGGGTGGGGTTCGAGGCCAACAAAAGGACTTGTGTGCATGCATCTTAGCATAACCAATGGACACGGACACTGGGACAGTGGGGGCTTGCCCTTGGGGGTAGAAATGGATTGGGGGGGGAATCAATTGGGAAAAAGGAAGCATATGTAATACTTTAAACAATAAAAAATAAAACGAATATGACTCTATTTTAATTGTAAAATAAAAATACAAAATTATTTATAAAACATACATCGGGTTCTGTCAACAAAATTACTAGACTGAGTTCCTTAAATAGAAGCGAGTCCTCACATTTCAGTTTCCATCAGAGAGCCTAACAGCGGACCACTCAAACATCATTCCATGACTACATCTAAAATCTGCTAATGAGATTATGCAACATTTTCACCAGCATATGACGGAATTTAAAAGGTATTTCAAAGGCATCAGTGATTTGGGCTAGATACTGAAAAGTACATAAAATCAATGATAACGTTAAAATTCCACCCGCTAAAATAATTAAGTTATGGTTGCTTGCTTAATGTTTTATAATACTTGTCTAGAACAGAGTGATTCTATTTGTAAATGAATTTAAAAATATCACTGAAAATACAGTGAATGAATTTACTCTCTGGATTACACATCTGACAAATCTGAAATGTTCAATCTGCAATAAGAGAGAATTTCCTAATATTGCTAACTTAGAATCTCACAAACTGCATTTGGGATTTGTCCGAAGAAACAGTCGTAGCCAGTTGTTTGTGCTCTGACAACCAGACAAGTGAATACAAGGTTATATTGCAAACAAACATGAACGTTATAGGTGTATATACTTCAGAGTTCAACATAAGGTATTTCAAGTTTTAATTAATCCATCAGTATCTTTATCAGTTACTAGAGGCTCGGTGCACGAAATTCGTGCATGGGGGGGTGTTCCCTCAGCCCAGCCTGCACCCTCTTCAATCCGGGACCCCTTGGGTGATGTCCAACTGCTGATTTAGGCCTGACTTAAACCAGCAGTCTGACATCCCTCTCACAATCCTGGACTACTGGTTCCTAATCGCTCACCTGCCTACCAGCCTGGTCCCTCCTAACTGGCCCCCCACCAGCCTAATCCCTGCCCCCCTCTGCCAGCCTGGTCCCCCCATCTCCACCCCCCACCACCGCCAGCCTGGTCGCCTCTTACTACCCCCCCCCTGCTGGCCTGTTGGCCCCTAACTACCCCCCGCCAGCCTGGTCACCCCTCACAGCCCCCTCTGCCAGCCTGGTTGCCCTATGCAGCCTGCTTGTTCAGTTGTTTGGCCAGCCTCACTAACCCCCTAGCTGGGCTGGTTGTAGGAAGCCATCTTGTGAGGGCGTAATTTGCACATTACTTCTTTATTATATAGGATAATGTGTAGTTTAGTATATTCCTATTCTAAAACATGTCTTAATTTACATATATCCTGAAACCTAACACGGGACTATATATTTAATTCCAAATTTGGTTAACTTTACCATTCCACACTTTGAACCACTCTCTATCAATATGAATTACTAAACAGACTAGAGATGGGAAACTATATCAGGGAAAACTAGATATGCAAAGATTTTTTCCCCAGATTTACCTAATCTAAATTTATACAGCCTAAATAAATAAGTCAGTAGTAAAAAAAAAAAAAGCCATTAACTTGTCTAATGATTAAAGTTAATTTCATAGAACATATTCAATCTTCCACATGTATATCATGGGCTTCTAAAAATTATATAAAGTGTTTATTTTAGAGCAGTTATAAAAGTATACTATTTCTTGCTTCAACTTCATCTTACTCATCACATACAACTTCCTTTTTTTATTGGTATATGCATGTACCTTCTACCTCAAAAGGCCTATTTTCAAGCAGAAATGAGAGCATGGCATAGTTCTCTACTGAACTGCTTTGTTGATTAGAGTATCTTGATAAGCTAAGCTTATAGCTTCAGTATTCATCTGGATCATTTAACTTGGAAACAAACTGCCCTCTTAACCAGTCACCTCAAAACTGTGTAAAGGAGATTGGACAGAGAACACGTGAGTCATTCAGTGCAAACCCTTAATCACCATTACAAAAACTCAAAATGTAAATGAGCCAGTATTATCTTTGTGAACAGAGTGAAAAAGCACATAAAATCTACCCCAAATTTCATGCATGAAAAAGGGGGAAAATGGATGCTTCATCTATCTCAGTAGGAGAGGGCGAGAGAGATAGAAACATCAATGATGAGATAGAAACATCATTGACTGGCTGTCTCCTGCATGGCCAACACTGAGGATGGAGCCTGCAATCCGGGCATGTGCCCCAAAGGGGAATTGAGTGGTGACCTTCTAGTTCATAGATTGGCATAACAACTGAGCCATACCAGCCGGGTTGTGTTCATAATTTTATTTTTTTATTTTTAAAATATATTTTATTGATTTTTTACAGAGCGGTAGGGAGAGGGATAGAAAGTCAGAAACATCGATGAGAGAGACATCAATCAGCTGCCTCTTGCATGCCCCCTACTGGGGATGTGCCCGCAGCCAAGGTACATGCCCTTGCCAGAATCGAACCCGGGACCCTTCAGTCCACAGTCCAACGCTCTATCCACTGAGCCAAACCGGTCTCGGCTGTGTTCATAATTTTAAACTCACCACCCCATCCCATCTAATAAAAGAGTAATATGCAAATTGACCATACCTCTGCCAAACCCACAAGCCACGCCCATCAGCCAAGCAGGAGCGAGTATGCAAATTAACCCAACCAAGATGGCTGCAGCTATGGAGAAAGCAGGAGGCTTGGGTTTCCCCGGGTATGGAGGAAGCCAAGCTTTCCACACACCCTGGCGGGCACAGGCCTCCACTCAAGGCTACAAAGGTTCAATTATATAAGATAAATAAATCCCAACAGAAATCGCAACAGCCAAGAAGCTGGAGAGAGCAGGAGGCTTGAGTTGCCCTTAGCAATGGAGGAAGCCAAGCTTCCCGCAGCCCTGGCCTGCCTTGGCCTCCGCTTAAGGCTACAAAGTTCCAATTATAGAAGATAAATAAATCTGATACCAGGGCCACCACTTGAATTGCCAGGGGTTGTGGCCAGCCTGCAAACCACCACAGGCCCCTCACCCAGGCCGCATCACAACCCAAGGGAACATCACCCTGATCTGGGACACCCTTCAGGGCAAACCAGCTGGCCCCCACCCATGCACCAGGCCTCCCTCTATCCTATCTAATCCTATCTAATAAAAGAATAATATGCAAACTGACCATCACTCCAACACACAATATGGCTGCCCCCAGGTGGTCAAAGATGACTGCCCCCATGTGGACACAAGATGGCTGTCACAAGATGCCCAGCAGGGTAGGGCAGTTGGGAGGGACCAGACCTGCAAGGGAAGGCAGGTGGGGTGATCAAGCCTGCAGGGGAGTGCAGTTAGGGGTGACCAGGCAGGCAGAGAAGGGAAGTTGGGGGCAACTGGGCCTGCAGGGAAGGGCAGTTGTGGGGGAGGACCCCAGGCCTGCAGGGGAGAGCAGTTGGGGGAGACGAGGCCTGCAGGAGAGGACAGTTGGAAGCATCAATCAGGCTCGCAGGGGAGTGGTTAGGAGGTGATCAGGCTGGCAAGCAGAAGCGGTTAGAGGCAATCAGGAAGGCAGGCAGGCGGGCAGTTGGGAGTCAACAGTCCTGGATTGTGAGAGGGATCCCAGATTGGAGAGGATGCAGGCTGGGCTGAGGGATACACACACACACACCCGTGCACGAATTTCGTGCACTGAGCCTCTAGTTAATATATAAATGCTTTATATGAGATATTTTTATTGAACTTCTAAAATGAAAATTTTATAATTGGGAGTTTAGGGAGTTATCTGAGGCTAAGCAGACATTTGCTGGGTCCCTAGCATGTACAGACCCAGTGCTAGGTGCTTGGAGTTCCCAGGTCATGCCAAATCAAGCCATCTGGATTTTAGAACAAGAAATGCTGAGCAATGCCCTTACTGTGGTATGATTTCTATCAAAACAGACCGGTAACACCCTCCTTTAAAAACTAAATAAAATTTCAAAGCTGTTATGCTGACCTTACTTAATAAAAACAATAGTTTCTGTGTTTTGAATAACTATAAAGAATTACAACAATTTAAAAATTCAACTGTAAGAGTCCTCAACTAAGTACTAGTTGCATAATTTATTGCAAAGAACAAAACAGGCTGTCACAGTTGTAAAATTCTAAAGACACACAGAACAGAAATCAAACAAACTGCAGATACCATTAAAAAAATTCCTTTGTAAAGAAAAAAATTATCACTGAAAAATTAAATGCTTGCTTGGAATGCCAATTGTATATAAAAGGTCATCAACTGCTCTCTTAACAAGTCACCCAAAACTGTGTAAAGGGGTTAGAAGAAAGTTCATGAGTATAAGTGAACACTGGAAAGATTAAAAATTAAGACAGAATGTAAAGTTCCCTGAGGGCAGAGTACCTGTCTAATTCATCTCTCTATCCCCAACCATTAGCTAATAATATATGAACTATAACTGAGCTATTGGAAAATTAAGCCTAATAATCTAAAATTGTTTTTAAAATATTAAATAATAATACTCAATTTAATATTTAAATTGTTATTAAAATATTATTAATAATACTCAATAATAATACTCACGACATTGTCATGAAACTTAAGATCAACAACTTTAACTAGTACAAACTACTCTTTGAAGGAATTCACATATACAACCCCAAGAACACAAGTATATTCACATACTTTGATTCTGTAGTCCTTCTGGAAATCAATCACAAGGAAATATTTCAAAAGAAAAAGTTGCATACACAAGTGTTCGTTTTACTGTTATTTTAATAGGGGGAAAGGAAACTACCTGTATATCCAACAGCAGATAGATGAACTAATTTGCAACTACTTAAAATGAAGATTAACCTCCTGATCTGCCTTCCTGCTTCTACTCTCCCCCATCCCAGCCAAGTTGGTTTCCACACACAGCCAGAATGATCCTCACAAACTTAAGTCAGAACAAGTTTCTCTTCAACTCCAAACCCCTAATGGTTTCCCATCTCATTCATAACAAACCTGAAAATTCTTAACCAGCCTACCAGGCCTTATGGTGGGGCCTCAGCTACTTCTCTAACCTCAAGTTCAACGCTCACTTTCCCTCTTGCTTACTGGCCTCCTACTAGTTTTTCTAAAAAAGGCAAAGTACACTGAGGGGTCTTGGGACTAGCAGTTCTCTCTGCTTGTAACCTTCTTCCCCAAAGCACACATCCTCACTTCCTTCAGGTTTCTGGCTAGTTTCCAGGCTTCCCTGCCTATCCTGCAACACTGTTTCTCTCTCCCTCACCCTTCTTTCCTCTTCTGCACAGCTCTGCAAACCTGACATACCCTTTATGTGTGTGGCTACAGCTCATCTCTCCTGATTAGAATATACACTCTATGACAATAAGGATTTTGTTTTATTCCAACAGACTTTCAAAAAACACTTGTTGACTTAACATTGAATGCTGATACAATAATTATTAACTACATGAAATACCAAGCATATAAACAAGCTCAGAAGAAAACAGGAAAACTGAATCATTTGGTTTGTGAATATTCTCAAGTGCTGTTCATATTGCTCAGAAGTTTATACAATAAAAATCATAGTCCACCATGTTTATGATTTTGAGCTTCCGACTGCAGCAATCTTATTTCCTTGGAAGTCATTAGTAACTGTTACTGCTCTGGTAACAGTTATTAAAATGAGAACTTTGGCCCATAAAAACTGCAGTAACAATCACTCTTAAGTCTTGTTCCCAAAGACACAGAGTTTGATCTGTAAGTGTAAATACTGTCATTCCTAAGGACACACAGAAAATAAAGGCTTCTGAGCAACTTTAATATGGAGCTGAATAACACTCAATTCCCTCACAATAAACTTTTGAAACAAGTTTCCATTGGTTGGCTTTAGAAGGTCCCTGAAGCTGAATACAAAATTTCCTGCATGAACGCCTACTGCTATTTTCCTCCCGTGTCTATATATTTCATTATATTCTCAAAGATACCAGTGGCCTAGAAAAGGTCAAGAATTGCTATTTCACATCTTGGAAGTCAAGTGCAATATTCAAATGTAAGCTACTTGTCAAAAGAACAGAAGATGCATCATTCCTAAGCACATGTTTGCCATCATTCAATTCATTCAAGAAACACCGAGCGCCTTCCATACGCCACGCACCCTGTGAGCCTCAGAAACGTCCATCTAATCACAGTTTGCAGTACAGAATTCAAAATACAGAAGAAACAAGGTTCTCTGAAACACCAGAATTAAAAAAAAAAAGAATTCCAACCGACGCAAATATAATTTCAAAACAATAATAAAGACACAAAAAGAGCTCGGGACCTGATCTGGTGCTTTTTTTTTTTTTTAAATGTCAAAATATGGCAGATTATCAATTACATCAAAAGAAAAGAGAAACTACACAGACGCACGCCCACCCCCACACGCTGACAGGAAACCAAAAGAAAGTTTCCAAATCCTGTTTCCAGCAGCAGCAAGCATCCCTTCTGAGGCTGCCCTTCGGCGCGCTGGTGCAGGCAGGAGCCCGCGGGAGCACGGAGAGCTGATACGGACTCTGGCTGTGATGAAAAACACCGCGAGTCCTCCTCCCACACCCAGGAAGCACAAAACCGGGGCCACCTGTAAGGACGTGGCCCATTAACCTCGTGCCCTCTTACTCTCCTCTTTCACTTCTGATGCCCTCCCCCCTTCAAAGCAATGACACAACGATCCTCCTTCCCCAAAAGAAATACCCAACTGCTCCAAGAAGTCAAAAGGCCCCCTAAACTCTGGTTCTTAGCCCCATGAGAAGGAAACCCCCCCCCCTTTTTTTAGGCACAAGTGTCTTCCCTCGGATCTTTCCCCCACTGCAGTCAATTACACAATTCAAGCTTAAGACACTGTCCCTTAACTTCCTGAGTCGAGGGGGGCAAACGACACCCCGACCAGCCCCCGTCGGAAGACAAGAATCAGACGGACCTCGTCCCCTAACAACATTCGGGGAGGCAGAGAGACCCCAGAAAAGCAACGCCGAAAAGGCGGACACGCGGCAATGCTACGGAAGACGCCGGGGGAAAGAGGGCGGGAAAGGGGCCGGGAGGTGGAGTGGGACGCGGAGATGTCAGCCCGGTGCGCTGGGGGGAGAAAGAGAGCGGGGGACCCTAGACCCGGGGCCACGCTCCCGTCTCCCCGCACCTCCTGGCGCAGGAGGTGGGGGGGACAGAGAATTCACTCAGCCCGCCACCCCTCTCCGCGTGCCCCCCAAAGGGGAAGCTGACCCCAGTCTGGGGACTGGCAAGAGGAAAAGAGAGGCGACGTCCCATCTCCTACATGGCCCAGGCGGCGAGGGGCGAGGGCACCGTCCGGGGAGATGGCGAGGGAGACGAGCTAGGGCCATGACACCTCCGGGAGTTGCAGGGTGGGGGACACAATGTCCTCTTTCTCTCCCACACCCGGCCCGGCCCCTCCCGTCCGTCTCCCGCAGGCCCAGCCACAGTCGACCGGCTCCGTCCGCGGGCGTGGTTGGCTCCGGCCCGGGTGGCGGCGGCGGCGGCGGCGGCCGGGCCTCCGCGAGCCCCGGCCCCTCCCGCCGGCCAGGCCCCCGGGCCGCCGCCCCGGACACCGAGGGTGCGCGGAGGAGGAAGGGGGAGCCGGGTGACTGACCGGCGACAGGAGTCGCCTCAACCCCGGCCCGGCCGACCCGCGCCCCCCGCTCCCTCCGGGATGGCTCCGGCTCCCCGCCCCTCACTCACCCCCCCAGTCCAGCGCCTCCTCCACCTCCTCCTCCTCCTCCTCCCTCCTCTCTGCCGTGGCTCCGGCTCGGGCTCTGCGCGGCGACGGCGGCGGCGGCCTCGAGAGCGGCGGCGGCGGCGCCTCCAGAACGCGCACGCACGCAGCACGCAGCCCCGCCCCCTGCTCACGCCCCGCCCCTCCGAGTCCGCGTAGGCGAGCTTTTGGCCCCGCCCTCCCAGCCGCTTTCCGGACTCCGCTTAAAGGGGCCGCGCCCAGAAGGGGTGGGGAGAGCAAAGGACGGTGTGGGAGGTGTGGGCTGTCGTGGCTTACCAAATGATGGGATGTGGGGTTGCGCGTGGCCTGAACTGAACTGAGGAAGGGTCCAAAGATTCAGGAGGAGTAGGACCTTGGAGGAAGTGCAATCGTTTGACTAGTAGTAATTGAACACCTAGTAGGTGCCAGGCACTGTTCGAGGCGGTAAAGCCATACATGGGCAAGCAGGGGCCCTCAGGAAGCTTGCCTTCTACTGAGGTAGGGGAGAGGAGACAGATAACAAACGGGGAACAAAAATTCCAGATATTGATAAGTGGTGTGAAAGAAAGAAAGTCGGGAAGGGGGTGACTTTATCGCTGACCTGGTATAGCCAGGCCAGGGAGACCTCTGAGCACATGCAGGAAGGATAGGATAGGCAGGAATATTCCAAATAATAAGGGGGAGGAGAGGGGAGCCTTTTCCAAGCTGAAAGAAAATCAGCATAAGCTCGGGTGGGAACGTGCCTGGCATGTTGCAGGAATAACAAAGGCCAGCATGGCCGAGGCATCCGCGGGCTTCTCTCTCTCCCTCTCCCTTTCCTCTCTCTCTAAAACGTCAATACAAATATATTTTTGAAAAGTTTCTCTTGCTGCCAAAACCGGTTTGGCTCAGTGGATAGAGCGTCAGCCTGTGGACTGAAGGGTCCCGGGTTCGATTCCGTTCAAAGGCATGTACCTTGGTTGTGAGCACATCCCCAGTAGGGGGTGTGCAGGAGGCAGCTGAATGATGTTTCTGACTTTCTGTCCCTCTCCCTTCCTCTC